>CAAE01013761.1:0-26433 GCA_000180735.1 Tetraodon nigroviridis
TGAAAGGACATCTCTTTTAGAGTGTGTCCAATTATTTGAAAGGTGTGCTTTACAAAATGGGATTGTAATGTTTCCTTACTAAGGTACATTCTTTTGTTTTTTCTTAAAATGTAGTAATTTTTATGTTTTTTACAAAAACACTTGACCATGACCAGAAGTCCCTGTGTGTTTTTTAATGTGATCTGGTATCATTTTGCACTTTTTATAAATGGGGAGTACGGTAGCTTATTGTGTTAATAAACATTACTGTACAATACTCTTCCATAAGGAAACCTTTTCCTTCATAATCTTCCTCGTCCTCCTCCTCCTCCTCTTCTTATTCCCCTCGTTACGCCATGTAGCCTGAGCACATAAAAAATATCATCAATCAGGGCGTCGGCCCCGGGGCTCCGTCACACGTCCCACCATCTACATATGGCTCAGAGGAGGAAAACAAGTTACGCAAGTCGGTAAGAGGAGGATGCAGGCAGTCAGGCAGGCAGGCAGGCAGGCAGGCGGGCAGGCAGGCAGACAGGCAGGCAGACAGGCAGGCAGGCAGACAGGCAGACAGGCAGACAGGCAGGCAGGCAGACAGGCAGGCAGACAGGCAGACAGGCAGGCAGACAGGCAGGCAGGCAGGCAGGCAGGCAGACAGGCAGGCAGACAGGCAGGCAGGCAGACAGGCAGACAGGCAGACAGGCAGGCAGACAGGCCAGCCATGAGACAGTTTCATCGGGGGGGTCAGAGAGGTCTTCTGGGGGAGGGGCCCATTTCACCATCACCACCTTCCTCCTCTTCACACCAGTGAAAACACACCCTGACTCACCTTGTGTGTGTGTGTGTGAGGAGCACGCGGGGCCCCGGGGCCCCCTGACTCACCTTGTGTGTGTGTGTGTGTGAGGAGCAGGCGGGGCCCCGCGGCCCCCTGACCCACTTCCCTCCCCGTCTGCTGCGGCACCAGTCTGGGCTGTGACAGCGGGTGCAGGCAGCACCCAGGGGCCCCCACACTGTCAGATCCCTGGCTGCTGAAACGGCACACACACACACACACACACACGCACACACACACACACACACACACACACCCTGGAACGAGGAGCCTGCCAGGCCTCCGCTCGGCCCCTCATCCAAGACGTGCTGGATCTGAGCGCCAACCCAGCACGCGCTTGTCGTCCTCCTGGCCGCTAATTGGCTTTCGGTTTCGAGGCGGAGATGCGAGCAGACACTGGTGCCTCCGCAGCGGAGCGCATGGGGGCCCCGGCGGGCCCCCGGCGGCCGGGAGCATCCCTCTCTCCCCCATCATCTGAACGACTCTGATCTGTGTCCTCTGGATATTTAGACGTTTGGGCCTCGGTGCCAAAACGTGTAACCTTCCTCCTCCTACAAGTGTGCACTGTGGTTGTGTGTGTGTGTGAGTGAGTGTGTGAGTGTGTGTGAGTGAGTGTGTGTGTGTGTGTGTGTGTGTGTGTGTTTGTGTGGGGGGGGGGGTGTGGGGAGCTCTGTGTTTTTCTGTGGGGGGGAAACAGAGGGGTGGGGTGGGTAGCGCTGTTGAGCAGGAAGGGAGAGAAAACGCAGAGCTCACAAGGACGGTACTGCTATTAAAACCTAATTAGGATTGATTTCCTGTGCCTGTGACCTGGCCCCCAGGGCCCGCAGGGCCCGCAGGTCTTTCTCTACATTAATTGCATCGTAATGGCCCAAAGATAATGACGGCGCGGCTCCACACCGCACTGCCCAGAGCCTCTTGGCTGGGGATCTTCTGCAGAGCCCGACAGAAGCGAGCCGGTTCCAGCCGCGTCTCCCCAGACGGGGGCCCTCCGTGGGCTTCACGCAGGCACCGGCCCCTAATGAAGCATGAGGGGCCTCCTGCGCTGGTTTCTAACCCCAGGTCCTCCCCGTAATCACCACGGCTGCTAATGAGATGGAGACATGAAAGGGCTCGTTAGAGCCCGGGCTCCCTTTAATGTTAGCCTATTATTAGCCACTTGGCAAATCACCTCTCTAAACTGCAATTATGCTCTAGGAGGAAGAAGTAAAACTGAGGAGTGTCTCCAAGGTCAGAGGTCAACCACGGAGGGCAGTTCCTGATGAGGATGAGGGGAAACCGGGTCTGAAGGTGGGCGAGAGAGGACGGACACGGGTGACGCCCACCCCAGCTGAAGACGCCGGTCATGTGACCGGGCTGAAACGGGCGCCGCTTGTGGGGAGCGTTTGTTGGCACGAGGAGGAAAAAATGTGTGCACGTCTGAGCGAGGATAGAGTCTTAGAATACACTTTTATTTACACTGTAAAACAAATACACTTTAGAGTTACAACCTTCACACTAAATCGTTCAGGGTAAAATCTACAGGTTCTCCAGCAGATGCGATTTAAAAGACGAGGTGTCCGGATGCTCGGCGGCTGCCGAGCTCGTCTGCGGCGCCACGCTCGGCAGCCTCAGTGGCCCAGGAAGCTAAAAATGCTCCTCTGAGGGTTCTTGGCCGGTCCGGCCGCTCCGAGCTCCCTGCAGACCCGCTTGGCTGCCGGGTTCCCAGCTGCCACTGCTGCCCTCCTCTTCATCACCTACAGAGTTACAGTTTTTAACAAAACACTCCTGAAATCCCGAACTAAAGCCGGAAAAACTGGTCAAACCCATCCCAGCAACAGCAATTCCACCGTTCGCTTCGTCGCTACTGACGAGCAGCGGACTTTGGGTCCCCCTAGTGGCGGAAACGAAGAGCGCACCCAACAGCCAGTCCAAGATGGCTGCTCACCACTTCTTTCCTCTCCTTTCTACATCTGACAAAGACTGTCACCTGACATCTGACTAAATTCCCTTAAACGTGCCACTGCCCCCGTGTCTCTCCGACAGGTGCAGCCGACCTCCCGGCTCCAGACAGGAGGAGGCGGAGCATCACGTACCTGTTTCTGAGGCAGGTCTGAGGAGGAGTCGTCCTTCTGAGGAGACAGAGTTTGAAACAGGAAGCCTCTGCCGCTTCTGGGTGCTAGAGGATTTCCTTCGGAGATGGAGGCCAGCTTCTGCAGGACCGACGGTGGCTGGCTCAGTAAGGAACCTCTCTTCACCTGAGAGGCACCAAGAATGAATCCTTGAATTAGTGATTTTAACCTGGAGCGTCGTGGCGCTGCTGCAGACGAGGCTATTCGGGACAAGGAAAGGTGAGGACGTTCGGTCGGATGCACCTGTAACGGTTGTGCGGGTCGTCGGAAGGGGTTGACGGCTGAAGAGGGCTTCTCTGCTGGTGCTGCAGCGGGCAGATCTGGAGGCACGGAGCAGACCAATCTGAAGCTGCCTGGGTCTGGGAGCCCAGGCAGAGGCAGCTCCTTCGGCCCTGGGGGACCAACATGGCCGCCTCTGCTCAGACAAGCCCCGCTCCCAGACTCTGGATGAAAGCAGGGTGTGCTCCGCGGACTTTGGCCGACCGACCGACCTTTTTTCTGCAGCGTCTTTGCCGTCACTTTCTTGGCGAGCCTCATGAAACGGCTGTCCTCGTCTTCTGCATCCAGGTCCTCCTTCTTCCTGCCGTCCTGTCCAGCCTGCTGGAGGAGCAGAGACCGGGTTGAAGGCTTCAACCACGTCGGAGCGCGGCGCTTTAGGAGGCTCCAGGCACCTGCTCCCGCAGCCAGCGCTCCCTCTCCAGTCTGTCCTTCCTCCTCTGGATCTCAGACTGGTCCAGGTCATCCTCTTCCTCCTCTCCCTCCTCTTCTCCCAGCCTGTCCGTGTTGAAGCCGTCGTCTGAGGGCCAGAAAGCGGTCAGTGTCTTTCCTGGTCAAGCCCCCTCAGCGTCAGGGCGAGGACCCACCCATGTTTTTCCAGCGGAAGCGGCGAGCGCGTCCGGGCCCATCGGAGTGCAGATCTCCGTCGGCGAGGTAGCGCTCCTGGTAGAGCAGCAGACGGCGCTTGTCCTCATCCAGCACCTGCTTCCTGTTGGCACGTTTACACTCGTCCGTTCCAGCCGTGGCACAAGCACCTGGAACTCTCCCGGGACAATGCCGGTGGTCCGGAGGGATACTCACATGTGGATCTTGTTGACCTGGTCTTGCAGCTCTTCGTCAGAAGGAAGCTCTTCAAGGAGCTCCTCTTCCTCGTACTCGCTGCCCCCGTCTGCGTCCTCGTCGTCACTTCCCAGGTCACTTCCTGACAGCTCCGCCTCCGATTCCACGTAGTCCGCCAGACGCCTGTGATCAGAAAGGAGGAAGGAGGCGTCATCATCATCATCATCGCAGCAGCTAGCAGATCCTTGCTGTCAGCCTTCACTTGCATTTTCTTCTTCCTCTTCCTCTTCTCCTGGCGTGGCTTGAAGACAGCCTCCATCTCCTCCTCCTCTATCTCATGGTCTTCATCCTGGCCAGCCTCATCTTCCTCATCGCTGTCCTCGTCCTCCTGTCAACACGTCCCGTCAGTCCCGAAAGGCCCACCCGGGCTCCTGATTCATGGTGGAGGGACGGTGAAGGCCGGGTTTCTACCTGCTCACTGTTGCTGTCCACGTTGGACAGGAGGTGGAAATCGCAGTCCTCTTCCTCCTCCGGCGGCTGCTCTTCTTCCTCAGGCTTCCCTTTGCTGCAGTGAAAGAAGGTAAAGTAGTAGAAGGGTCCAGTGAAGGTCTGCTGACAGGGATTACTCCAGGTTTGAGGACCGTACCTGTGCTCTGCTGCTGAAGCCAGCTGGGAGGATCCTAAAGTTGGCAGACCGACACGGTGTTTGTGCGTCGTCATGGAAACAAACAGAATTCCCTTCCCAGTTGGAACTGCACCCCTCTTTTTACCTGGACTGGGGAATTTTCCTGAGCAGAGTCCGAGGAGCTCGTCCATGTTGCTGCTGGAGCCGTCGCGGAGCTCCCCCCGCTCCTCCTCCTCTGCTTCTCCGTGCTCCTCCTCCTCCTCCTCCGCTTCCCCGTCTCCTGCCGGCGTCGGTGGAAAGGCTCCCGAGCACAGCCCGAGCAGCTCCTCCCCCTGCGAGGACCCCGGGTGCCCCGTTGGACCCGAGCTGCCCTGGAACGCGCCTGAACACAGCCCCAGCAGCTCGCCCATGTGAGCGTCCATGGCGTTTTCGTCCAGGCTGTCCAGGATCAGCTGTCTCTTGTGGGAGCCCAGCCTGGTGCCCACGTTCAGGAAGCCGTCGGCGTCGAGTAGCTGCGAGTGGGCGTCGTCCTCCAAGGAGAAGCGGCCCTGGGAGTCTCCCACCAGAGCCGAGCCTATTCTGCCCAGAGGCCCCGAATCTGCTCCCGGGGACGGAGGCGCATACAGATCCTGGGAGTCTTCAACGGGGAGGCAGAGGGACGGCTCGGAAAGCTTCCCCGAGCTCTGCTGGGAGACCAGAACCACCACAACTAATTATTTACGTTGATACTCGGCTCTCTTTCGGTTTAGCGCTTCAGTTCTGACACGTTTCTGCTTCTGTAGGTTAGCGGTGCTTTTCTACCTGATGGCTATAAAGAACACAGCAGCTGGATTTTGTCTTCCCCCTAGTTTGACATACAGATAACGGGGGTCCTACCGTGGAGGCCGAGCCGAGGAAACTGGGTCTGAACAGGCAGGGGGAGCTGAGAACGGAGGAGCTGGAGGTGCTCTTTCCTGCAGAGCGCTGCTGATTGACAGGCTGGTAGGACGTGATCATAGATGCTGCCAGCTCAAAGCTGCTGTTGTGGCTGTTGTCCTTCACCAGAGACAGGGAATCGTCTTCCTCTGAGGAGAACAAGAGAGGAGCTTCCCAGGAACAGCGCAGGAGCATCCAACCCAAGAGAACCTGCCCCTCCAGGAGTCGCTGAGTTGTCCGTAAACGTGACTCACCCAGCTTGGTGCTGCCGTCCGGTCCAGAGGGCCCGGACCTTCTCAGGCCGTCGCTGAAACCATAAAACGGAAACATGAGAGTACATGCTGACTTCGACTGGAGGAGGCCGTTTGCTGGCTGCTCAAACAAACGTACGCCGTGCGGGAGCAGGAGCTGCCTGGGAAGAGCATCAGCGTGCCGTCCGTGTGGACCAGGTCAGGAGTGGACGGGGCTCCGTTGAGAACCGCTGGAGAGAGACTTCTGGTGCTTGGAGCCACACCTGCTCCTTCCTCGTCACCATCCTCCTCTACCTCAACGTCGCCGCCCAGCAACTCTTCCACATTCTGGTCAAGAGCAGACGTGAGGTTCAGGAACAACGGCCACAATAACAGGCACAGGGAGGCAAAGCAGACATCCACCTACCTCCTCCTCCTCCTCCTCATCGCTCATATCTTCCTCCTCCTCCTCCTCTTCCTCATCGCACTCCTCATTGTCTAGGCGGCTCAGCTGGGCCTTGCGCAGCCTCTCCTTCTGCCGTTGCTGAGCCATGGCCAGCTGGAGGCGCTGCTTCAGAGTCAGCAGTTTCTCTCCTGAAAGAGGAGAAACGCACCACTTGGACAAAACGTCGCAGCTGACCGGCTTGGAGTGACCCATTTCACTGTCGTGACGCATGAATATTGTGAAACTTTTGCTGAGTTCCGAGGACCTTTGAGGGCAGCACAGCAGAAGTCTGCTGTTAAGTGACGCCTGGCGGCTCCACACGTTTATCCGTACCTGGTTTGGTTGCTCCAGGCTCCTCTGCCCGGTCTCTGACCCTGAACGGTGAAGGACTCTGTGCGCAGCTCCTCCTGACCTGACGGGGTGCTGTCCTTGCGGATGAATGCTGAGCTGCACCGTGTGCTCCCCCCTGCTGGGAGCAGGTGCTTGGATGTGGCGGAGATAACGTGCCCTGAGAGCCTCCAGACCTGGTTGGAGCAGCAGGAGTGGTTACCTACGGCCGGCGACGACACCAGCTTCTTCCGTTAGCTTCACCTACCTGGGTGGAGCTGCGGAGGCTCCAGCTTAACAAAAGCTCCATCGTCGGGATGCAGCTTGGCCACAGGCGGAGGGTCCAGTCCCAGCTTTCTCAGCCTGGCCAGTCTGTCCCCTCTGGGCTCCAGGTGGTGCTGTGCTGAAACAGGCTCCGGCTCAGCGCCACCTGCAGGCTGCTGCTTGTCAAAGTCACATGTCCCTGCTGCATCGGTTTGTTTGCTGGCTTCACACCCTGAATCTGAATCAGGTCTCGCCGCCTCGTCGCTTGTGAGGGACTCGTGTAGACTTTCACGACAGGTACAGTAGTGGTCCAGACTCCTCTCTGAGATCCAGACTCCCAGTCCCACCTCCATCCTGGTGGTCAGCCGTCTCCTTCTGGGGGGACGAGGCCGCAGCAGGATGACTTTGGGGCTGGCTCTGTGTGGAGGACGGGTCCAGAGGTGGAGGAGAGCCCTGCTCTGTGGATGGTTGGGGGGCGTCTGGGTTTACGGGAGGGGCGCCGGGTGCCGAAAGAGTCTTCAGCATCACTGCAGAGTACTCTGTAGATCTGAAGAAAGAAACATTCAGATTGGGATGAACAAGATGGACTCTGTCCAGACTTTGTTTGACTGAAAAGGTTTCCGGAAGAGCCCCGGTGAGGTTTTGTGTCTTTACTTCAGCAGCGCCATGGCGGGACCCACGGGCCTGGCCCTCCTCTTAAAGAACTGCTCAATGGTCTTGGGCTCAGGGACGTGGTAGGGCAGCGCCAGCATCGACTCTAGAAGACGGAAAAACACCTTCAGCGCGAGGCGGCAGCGGCTCTGACAACGGCAGAGAACACAAGTCCCAAAACGAGGAGGAAGGAATCCAAGAACCTCCCTGGATGCTTAGATGGTCTCAAACGAGGCACCGAATGATGAAGGGCCAGAGAAGGTCCGATAAGGCAGCGAACAATCAAAAGTGTGGGGTGCAAACTGACCTCTGACCAGCCTCTGGGACTCACTGTGCAGCTGCTTCATTGCATCTTTGCTGGCTCGTGCAGCTCTGCGCTCCTGAAAACACCATCCAGGGTCAGAAGGACGAGGCTACATTCTGAGGTCATTCCGATTCTTGGTTTTATTCCCTACCACTCGCTGGGGTTTGTCTTCTACTTCCTCTTCTTGTTCGTTTGTTAAAGGATCCTGAGGAAACATTCAAGAGTTAATGAAGCATTTGACAAGAAAATTATAATTATTTTGACCTCCAACCGTGGAACAGTCGTCAAAATTGAGATTTAATGAGTCAAAACAGCTGTTCTCCAAAACCTTGAATGCATTTCTAAAACATCAACGTTGAACAGGAAAAATCAGCACCTTGTGATTTTTCATCCGTTGCTTAATGGCAGCACGGATGGCCTCCAGAGACTCTTCCTCATCCTCCTCATCACCCAAACCGGTGTCAAAAAGGTCCGTGTCAGCCAGGGCACAGCCGCTGTCGTTCAGCACCTGCAGAGGAGGCGAGCTCTGGAACAGCAGTAAAAAGAGACTCTGTTTTTCCAAGTTGACGGACGGGACTGCAAAGAGAGAGGAAGAAGTGAGGAAAGGCTCACTCACAGAGCGACGCTCTTTCTTCTTCAGTTTTTCCACCACCCTGCTACGCTTCTCCTTCTTCTCACGATGCCGCCGACTCTTCTCCCTTTTGTTCTCCTTCCTCACGGGTGAGGGGCCCTTCCGCGCCTCTTGCCGTCCACCCTCGGCCTGCTCAGATTCACTCTCTTCACTCTCAGTGGGTGCACGGCCAATTCTCTTGCTCTTCTGAGCTGCTCTCGCCACGTTCTCTGGCGTCGCCATCTCTTCTCCGCTTGAAGCTGAGGCCATTGCTTCCGCTGTGTTGTCACTGGTCTTTGAAGCCTCCTCCTCTTCCTCAGTGTCGCTGTCTTTAATGGCATTACGCCGAAGCTTTCTGTGAACCTTGATGTCTTCATTGTCATCAGAATCTGATAAAACCGTTAATAAGAAAGATAAATGATCAACAAAGACAAAAGCTTTGAGTTTGTTCACTTCAGGATCAGCTTTTTCATTAAATTATTGACTTTAGGGGTCATTTTCTCATCAGTGATGGATCGTACCAGTCCTTTGGTGTGTTGTCGACTAACTGTGTTGTGTTGACTACATGAGTGTGACAAGCCTGTAGTTACACACACTGATGGCAGGCTGGATCATGGTGTCTTTTACTGCGTCTTCACCTTGAGGCTCTTCGCTCTGGTGACCCGGGGCCTCTGTGAGCGGCCCCTCGGCTGGAGATCCCATCCCGCTGTCTGCATCACTCTCTGGGGCAGTTTGGCCCGCTGAAGGCGGCACCTCCTCCTGCGAAAGAAAGAAAAAAGGCAGCACATTCAGAACAAGGCAAACCTCATGCATGTACAGACAAACCATCAGTAGTTTTCTGCCCTTTAGAGGCCATTAAATTAAAACGGTAACAGGTTCTGAATTACCCGGCAGTCCAAGAGCACGGCTAGCTGCTTGGCTTTAAAGATAGAATTACAGCATGTTTAACAAAATCCTTGGTTAAAAAAAATGAACAATCTGTGTAACCACGATAATCATCATTATTAAAACAACAGAGTGGTGTTGGTGTGTGCAGGAAATGGACACTGAGCGGCGTTTAGCAGTGAACAATGAGCAGCGACCTAGCGCCTAAAATAGCTCCATTTCGAAGTCAACAAGTTAGATCCTCAAGCTTGACATGTTCCAGAACACAAAAGATCCAAGTATAACGGAAATTCTCTGACGTAGAAAAGTAAAATCCCCCCACTAATGTGTGTTATATCGACGTGAGCAGGCCGAGGCCAGTCCCCATCACAAACGGCTAACCGTACCATAGCGAGAGAGCTAAGCTAGCTAACACCGGCGATCTCCGTCACACAATGTTTTTACGCGCACAAACTCGCTCTGGAGGATTTATCTGAACTCCGTACTCGCCCATCTCATGACTATTTGAGTTGGGGGATGAAAGAGATCCGAACAGGAGTAGAGAAAAGCGACCAGTTCGGAGCTCCATACCTGGTGCTGAGCCGCGAGGACAAGGCTCATCTTCGTCCGTCGGCTCGTTTACGCTTTTTAAAATGGACCGGCCAAAGCAACGCTTCGCCCCAGCTCCACACTGACCGAAGAGGCTGGCTGTCTGCGCAAAAGGCTTATTTTATACGGTGTAGGCACATAAAGAACCGCTTTTGCTGGTTCGTTTCTCTGCCTCCCGCCTGTTCCATACGCACCCACGGAAATTTAAGCTTTCGCGCGCCGTGACAGCTGGTCACGGCGTTTCTGTACCAGGT
This sequence comes from Tetraodon nigroviridis, assembly GCA_000180735.1. Classification (NCBI taxonomy): domain Eukaryota; kingdom Metazoa; phylum Chordata; class Actinopteri; order Tetraodontiformes; family Tetraodontidae; genus Tetraodon; species Tetraodon nigroviridis. Next base: position 10,071 of record CAAE01013761.1, read on the forward strand.
GTCAATCACCGTATTCTCGCTCTCCGATTGGTCAACTTGGGACCTTTGCGCCCGCCTACAATGACGTATACAATCGCTCTGGAGCGCAAAAGTTGGAGTCAAAGAAAAACCCGGGATCGGGATCGGGATCGGGATCGGGATTGGGAATCCTTCTATTTACATTGTTGTCTAATAGATTAGCAGCCTTTAAACACGTTAGTTGTATTTTATTTTACGATTAAATTGTTGAGGATTACAGTTTTTATTCAAGAAAGAACTAGGATTGTTTCCCTTTAATATTTGAAACGTTAAAACATTAATAAATACTTGCCGTGGCATTTTTTTTTTAGTTTTACAAATAAGTAACAAAACATACACGGTATTGTCACGTTACATCTCTTTATATATTTATAGGCAAATAGAATTTGTTACAATAAAGTTTAGTTTAAATGGAACGTCTCACGTGGGTACAAATAAAGAAGCGTTATAGTGAATAGATTAGCTCTGGAATAGACTGAACATCAACAACTAACTTCTCCTCTCCTCTCTTCTCCTCTGCTCTCCTCTCTTCTCCTCTCCTCTCCTCTCGTCTCCTCTCCTCTCCTGTCTCTTCTCCTCCTCGTCTCTCCTCTCCCTCTCTTCTCTCCTCCTCTTCTCTCCTCTCCTTCTCTTCTCCTTCTCTCCTCTCCCTCTCTTCTCTCCTCCTCTTTTCTCCTCTCCTTCTCTTCTCTTCTCTTTTCTTTTCTTCTCTTTCTCTTCTGTACTGCACTTTATTCCGACATATCTGTCTGCACTTTATTCTGATATATACTGCACTCTACTCCACTTTACTCCACCCTACTCCACCCCTCATTCCTGCCCGTCTATGTGCGCGTCCTGTTGCATGTTGTGTTGACCCCTGTTGTCTCTGTGTAGCCCTGCTGTCCTTTTTGTGCCCCTTTTGTGTTGTCCTACCAGCACCAAGTCCTGGAGAAACGTTGTTTCGTTTTCAATATGTATCGCACCAGCTAGATATGTTCCAAAATGACAATAAAGCTCACTTGACTTGACTCGACTTGACTTGACTCTTCTCTTCTCCTTCTCTCCTCTCCTGTCTTTCTCCTCCTTCTCTTCTCTCCTCTCCCCTCTCCTTCTCTTTTCTCCCTCTCTTCTCTCCTCTCCTTCTCTCCTCTCCTTCTCTCCTCTCCTTCTCTTCTCCTTCTCTTCTCTTCTCCTTCTCTTCTCCTTCTCTTCTCTCCTCTCTCTCTCTCCTCTCCCTCTCTTCTCTCCCTCTTCTCTTTTGTGATTATTGACGATCGGAAAGCAGCAAATTACGCATGCGCAGTGGGGCCTCGGCGCTTGCAGCCGGCGCATGCGCACTTACAAATCCCCAGTCCCCGCAGGAGCAGCCGCGGTAGTTCGGGTCGGTCCCGTCGGCAGGCAGCCACGCAACTGTCTGTATTCCTTCTTCTTAAATTAGCCACTTTCAGCTTCGAGATACCGCCCCCAATTTCAGCGTCGGTACGGAGCCGCCAGGCCGGGACAGAGACGGAGAGAGAGGCCTCGGCCATGGAAGCGCTCGGACCTGGTAAGGAACCCCACGCCGCGTCGCGGGCGAGGGCGAGACGCGTGAGCGCGGACGCGTCGCTCCACTCGGGGCCGCGGCTGCAGCGAGGCCTCGACGCGCTGACGCGCAAACAAACCGAGGCCCTGTCGGACTTTCTGTTTCCACGGCGTTACCACGCTCGCCACAACACGCCACGGACGCGCTTCTGAGCGTGGACCAGCGGCTTGGGCGGCTTCGTCGGCCCTACGTGACGCCGTGTGGCTGTTTTTATCCGAAGCCAGCGCAGCTCGTCGTGTCGCGGCATTGTGCGAGTGGGGATTTAACTAGGTCCTTCCTTCCTTCCGCGTCGCCCGTGTTTACGTTGATGTTCGCTGGAGTCGCCTTCATTTCCCCACACGCAGCCGAAACGACCCGGTCCCGTCGACATCTGTTGATCTATCCGAGCCGGGCCAGAGGTCCGCGGCCGAAAAGCGTCGAAATGGAGCCGTCGCCATCAGGCTCGGCGCGTTCTGGTGCGCTGGCTCGGCCGAGATGACAGCCATGGGTGGGAAAGGGAAACCAACGCAGGACGGCCGCGTCGAATCGCGCTGTTTGCGAGTGTTTCCAGGGCCGGTGGCGGCGCTCGGATCGACGCGATCTGCGGATCCGGTGTGGATCTCCGGGACGACAACAAAGAGCAGATGGCGTGGCTGCGGCGCAGCGAGCGTGGACGAGCCGCGGGGGGTCCCGCACACCTGGGCGGCCAGGGGACCACGCACTCGTGTTGTCACGACGTGGCCAAACGCACGTTTCACAGCGCCAGCAGCAGCTTCACTGGCCTGCCTCTCCATTATTTACAAATTCGACATTTCAGAAGTGGCTTGACACGCGAGAAGCGAAAGGTTTGCGTGGGCTGGAACGAGCACGCAAGGCCAACGCTGGAAATGTGACATTCTGAACACCTGAATCTATGATTGAGATGCTTTTTTGCCACGTTTAAAGGTGTGTGAGGGTACACACACAGGAATGTTTGGATGAAACAGGAGTGCAGCCATCCACAGGTGTGTGTTTGTGTGTGTGTGGGTGTGGGTGTGTTTGTGAGAGAGAAAGAGCTGCACTAGTAGCATAATCAGTGCAAGGATCTGGCTTTCATCGATGATGACACGCGTAGAACCCCCATCCACCTTCTAGTTGCGGTAGCCAGCGGTTTTCTTAGTCAAACAGCATAAAAGGGCTAATTTAAACCCAGGTGTTTCTGGCGTTTCCTCCCTCTGACGATTCCCACCTTGGATGGATGGATTCGGGCTGTTTGTGGCTCTCCTTGGTGGAGACGACCAGCAGGACTGTTGTGGTTATTCACGGTTGACATTTTCACAACGCACACTGTTACACAAAAGCTGCTCTGCAACACATCTGCACTCTAGCGTGGTTTCAGGTCCAGGCTGCCGGCGCCTTCTCCTTTGTAAAGCGGCGCTTCCTGCAGCCTGGTGGACTCTGCTTGGGTGCAGGTGACGCTCAGGTGTGGGTGTTGGCACTTCCTCATTGGCGCCATTAGCGTGACTCATCACCGGGATCGCCACCATCGCCATCCTCTCGCTGCTGAGCTCCAGCCCGGCCGTCTTTCCTTCCATCCGCCCTGCTGGCGTCGATCTGCTGGCTAAGACGTGAAAGTGAAAGCGGGCTGGGGCCGTGCGCTCTGGGCGGTGCACGCCGGGTGGGCCAGCTCTGTGTCCATCCCTATTGGATTGGATCAAGCTAGCACACTTCAAAACCTCATGATTGGAGCGCATGTTTCTGGCCTAATGGGAGTTTTCCCCCCTTTCCTTTTTTAAACCACCGTACTGATTTTGTGTACTGATGTCATGTGGTTGGAGGAAAAAGGAGCCTCTTAGTACCAAAAATCCCAAACATTCTCTGGTTTCGGCCAATCTTGAGATGATTTGATGCTTGTGTCACACGTGACTCACAGCTGCATATTTGGCTTTCGGATTCCTCCTGAACCAAAGCACCACCGAAAATAAATCATCACGAGGGCGATAATTGTGTTTAAAACCAAATTCCAGAGAAGGCTCATGTTTACTTTGTGTGAGTAGATGAGAAAACTAAAACCAGTTTGACATGCATTAAAAAGAAAGTTAAAAAAAAGCCTTCTTTTGACTGGTGCCAACAGCCTTTGCATTCAACTCCTCTGTTGGCCACACTCCATCACTTTTGGGGGTTCTTTGGTCTGAAAGTACATTTATTACAGTCAGAAAGGAGTCCAGACTGTCTGGCCAGGCTGTTTCCAGTCACTGGCTGCCCAAGCCAACAATCCCAGTTCATCCAGTGCTCCAGTGACCCAGTGTCTTCTACTGGTTTGGAGGAGTTTACAGGAACCTGCCAACGATCCGGTCCAGCTGCCAGGTTGTTGGTGTGCTCTGGGGGGAGGTGGTGGACGAGGGGGCTGGGGGGGATCTGGGGCCCCGGGTCGTAGAGGCGTGTGCCCAGGAAGCGATGGGGAGGGCCCCGATTGTCTGCGCTCTCGCGCTTCACTTGGTAAGTGGAACGTGTGAGTGCACGGAGCTCAGGAGGACCCCCTCGGTCCCATGGCTGTCGCGCAACAAAGGGACCGGGCAGAACCTTGGCCAGACACGGGTGGACGTGTCACCCTAACCCAGGCGAGCACGCTCCCAGGTGCTGCTTCCTGCACCATTTACGGCTGCTGCACCGGTGGCTCGGCTCCTGTGGAAGTGTGTGTGTGTGTGTGCGTGTGTGTGTGTGCGTGCGTGCGCGTGCGGTGGCGTGCTGTGTGCAACGGTAATCCCTGACGCGGTGGGGCGTCCCTCCATATGTCTCCGCTGCCGTCTGTCTGAGAGGAGCTCCGCTCTTTGTCTCCAGGGGTTGCTGCCCTCCGTGTCTGGGTGGGGTTGGGTGGGTGGGGGACCGTCCCAGGTCGCTGTTGGGCCTGCCCCTTGTTGACCCATGTCGGTCAGGGGGCTGATGTGTGTCTGGTGGCGCCGTGGCCCTCCGGGTGCTCTGGAGAGGTGTCATGGAGGGGAGAACGCAGCAGACCGAGGCGAAACGGAAGAACCCGGCTGGTTCAGCATGTCACATGGTCAGCGCCGCTGGACCGAACCGGCTGGTCCGGCCCTGTTTCACGGCTCCGCTCTGCTCTTTCAGGCCCTCCTGCCCCGACCTCTCTGTTCCAGCCTCCGCGCCGTCCCGGCCTCGGCACAGTGGGGAAACCCATCCGGCTCCTGGCCAACCACTTCCAGGTGCAGATTCCCAAGATTGATGTCTATCACTACGAGATCGACATCAAGCCTGAGAAGCGGCCTCGGAGGGTCAACAGGTAAGTTCTGAGGGAACGTCCACCTGGCCCCTACCAACGTGCGCGGTTCTCATGCGTTTGAGCCGCTAGCGCTTGTTTAGGAGGTTGAACTCCGTTTCCTGGGCACAACTGGAACGGTGAGGTTGCGCTTTCTCATCCCTTTTCCTGGTGTCCTCCAGGGAGGTGGTGGACACCATGGTGCGGCACTTCAAGATGCAGATCTTTGGAGACCGACAGCCTGGCTACGATGGCAAGAAGAACATGTACACAGCACATCCACTGCCGATAGGAAGAGACAGGGTTGGTCTTTTTCCGAAGCGCAAGCCGTGAACCACGGTTTTGCACGCCTGTGGAGCCTGTGTGCGCCCGTTTGACGTCTGTGCGAGTCCATTCATCTCCCCGTCTTTGACCCTGCTGCTCTCTCTGGGCTCAGGTGGACCTGGAGGTGACTCTGCCCGGTGAAGGCAAAGACCAGACGTTCAAGGTGTCGCTGCAGTGGGTGTCGGTGGTCAGCCTGCAGATGCTGCTGGAGGCGCTGTCGGGTCACCTGAACGAGGTCCCTGAAGACTCTGTTCAGGCTCTGGACGTCATCACGCGACATCTACCGTCCATGAGGTACTGGGGTCCAAACCCACCCGCCTTTTCAGGCATCCAGACTCCCTTTTTTACCAGCAGGGACTCAAACCGGCTGATCTTTAGTCTAAAAACACCAGTTGGCCTGGAAAGATGCACCACAAACCGTTGTAGTTCACTCAGTCAGGAAATACTCCTCCATTAACATGTCTGACATCATGGCTGGTGTTTGGAGTGGCTGAATTTCTTCTCCTTCCTCAGGTACACGCCTGTGGGCCGCTCGTTTTTCTCCCCTCCAGAGGGCTATTACCATCCTCTCGGGGGCGGCAGGGAGGTGTGGTTTGGCTTCCATCAGTCAGTCCGTCCTGCCATGTGGAACATGATGCTCAACATCGATGGTGGGTCCAGCTCCCGGCCGCTGAGCCAGGCAGCCTTCCAGTGCTTGTTGCTTACTTGACTTTGACTTCATGAGCTGGTTTTCTGATGGTCGTGCACGTTCCTCCCTTCAGTGTCGGCGACAGCGTTCTACCGTGCTCAACCTGTGATAGAGTTCATGTGCGAGGTGCTGGATATCCAGAATATTAACGAACAGACCAAACCGCTGACCGACTCCCAGCGCGTCAAGTTCACCAAGGAGATCAGAGGTGAGTGTTGGTGGGGCGGCGGCGCGCGGCCGCGACTCAGGCTGTATCACATTCCTCTAAGGGATGACAGGAAGGTGGGGCCCGCACATGCGTGGCTGCTTTTATGTGGGATGCAGGCAGCACAGAGGCCAGCGTGGGGACTGGCTGGAGGGTTACTGCGCAACCGGCGGAGCCGCTGTTTTAAAGGTGTGAATCACGTTTCTTGAACAGGGTTGAAGGTGGAGGTCACACACTGTGGGCAGATGAAGAGGAAGTACCGTGTGTGTAATGTCACCCGCCGACCTGCCAGCCATCAAACGTGAGTTCCCTTCATCAGCCGCTTTCCCTCTTCCGCCTGCAGCCGTGTGTGTGGCACGTTTAACATGCTAAAATGAATCAACTGAGTTTGGCCTGTTTCCCACCTTTCCTCCACAGGTTCCCCCTACAGCTCGAGAATGGCCAAGCCATGGAGTGCACCGTAGCTCAGTATTTCAAGCAGAAGTACAATCTGCAGCTCAAGTATCCACATTTACCCTGCCTGCAAGTAGGGCAAGAACAAAAGCACACTTACCTTCCGCTGGAGGTGAGAGCGCGGCGTCCTTGGGATGGCAAAGCTCCGTCCACTGCTCCTCCTGGGCGCCTGGTCGGGCTTCCGCTCACCAGCGCCGCTGTCCTCCTCCCCCTCCTCCACAGGTCTGTAACATCGTAGCAGGTCAGCGCTGCATCAAGAAGCTGACGGACAACCAGACGTCCACCATGATCAAAGCCACAGCCCGCTCGGCTCCCGACCGGCAGGAGGAGATCAGCCGGCTGGTGAGTCTCCTTTTCTACGGGGCTAACTGGAGCTGCTGGTGCTCCGCTTCGCCTGCAGGGACCAAAAAAGTCTGCTCTGTGAAAAAAGTCACAATGCTGTTTCACAGAAGCTCAGACTTTTACATTCTTCACAAATTTCCAATTTCTGTCCAATTTTCCACCGTTGCTCTCGGTGGGTTTCAAGGCGATTCAAGGCGAGTCGGCTCGGACGTGGCGTTCTTTGCTAAAGCTGTTGTTACAGATGTGCAGAAAGGACGTCTTTCATTTGTGAAAAAGACCTTGAGAGAGAAAAGAGAGGGAGAAGAGAGCGAGACCTCGCTTTTACCTGGACGTGGGAGTAATTCCTTTTTGCCAGTTGAATGAATTTGTCATTTTGACAAAATCCACCACAGCAGGACTAATATTTTGCAGCTGTTGAGCGTCTTAAACACCCAAGATGCCAGAAGGAGTTTCTGACCAGCCTGGGCTGGAGATTTGAGTTCAACTCCTCTGTCTTCCTTCCCAGGTCAAAAGCAACAGCATGGTCGGGGGTCCAGACCCTTACCTGAAGGAGTTTGGCATTGTGGTGCACAATGACATGACGGAAGTGACGGGACGTGTTCTCCCAGCACCCATGCTGCAGTATGGGGGCCGGGTGAGTACAGACACAGGGAGGGACTGTGGCAGGGTGAGTACTGGCCAGGGGCGACACTCTTGGGGGGTCGGGGGCGGGGGGGTCATACCCGTCTGGGGCTGCACCGAGTGAATGTTGGAACACTGTGGAGAGATCCAGTTCTTTGATTTCCGAGGGAATCTGATACAGAGATGCCTGATGACTCTCATCTCAGATTTTGGGCTCCCTTAAAATTTACCCTGAACGCCGATGAAGCCTGACCCAACCCCAAACCTTGGGTCCCATCTCTAGGACCTGGATCTTTGCCCTGTGTTCAGGCCTGTGGAGCATCTCTGCTGTCTTCTGTCACACGGCTGGGACGGTGGAGGGACGAGGAGCTGGTGGCGGCAGACTGCTGAGATTCACCCGCTGAATTCCAAATCAGCTGTTTTCACATCAGTTCATAGAGATCAGACTCGGGGAGGGGTTTGTTTCCCACAAGCAGGCCCGTGGGGGCGGTGCTAGGGCACGCCTCTCTGCTTTGCTACATCTGGAGCTGATTTGGTGTTCGTGGAGGGTGTTTGCCAGATGCGCTGTTGCAGACAATCAGACTCGTCATCACCCGGCGTAAAGCGGAACCATCCATCTTCAAACTCTGGCCTGAAATCAGATGAAACAGGAAGCCTGCAGGTGCTGGAACAGCCACGTACTTTTCAGACTATAAGTAGTAGAAAACACAAGCTGCCCAGGAACCAGGCTGAAGGGGGTGTCAGGTGTGATAAGGTAACACATTCACAGTTATTTAGCTTGCGGCTCCAAATACCAGCTACCACTTAGCAAACTCTCCCATCCCACGTCGCTGAATCCAGTCAATCCTGCTTCCTCCGTGAAGACGGTCTTCCTTTGGGCTCCTTTGTGTTTAGTCTTTCTCTGTTGACTTTAAATAATGTTTAAATTAAGTTTCAGGGGTACAGGAGTAGCGCATACCAGTAGTTGTCACGACCCTAGGGCGCCCTCTCGTGGCTGTAGGTGATATTTACCCCTCGGTCGTAGAAGAACGTGTGAAATTACAGATTTTAATATATATTTAAATCCCACCTGAGCAAAAAAGCAGGACCAGCCAAACTTTGAAAAAAGTGCTCCTTATAGTCTGGAAAATACAGTATTTCAGGCAGAGACCCTAATAAAGATCTAGATGTAAAATCAGAGTGTCCAGTCCGTCTCTCTGTACCGGCTGGATTCTCCATCTCGGTTTACTACGACGGTCCTGTCAAGTTTCAAAGATTTGGTCACTTTTGCTGCCGGGACAGAGTCTGATTGTCTTTAAATGTGTGTGTCACACTCAGTGTCAAACATACATGTTCACACTGCTGGTGAGCAGATAATCCAGAGATGGAACCACGAGTTCCGCCTGAGTCCTCCTGAGCCTAATGGACTCCATCGTAAATGAAGTTTCTAACGTCCTTTGTGTGGACGCTTTGAAAGAGCTGCTGAAGCGTGAAAGCGGCTCTTTGTCGGTCGTGTTGAAGGCTTGTCTGAACGGTGTTTGTCGGCTCGTCCAGCCGGGGGGTTGACTAAGAGTGTAGGGCCTCTCTCCGCAGAACAAAACGGTGGCCACGCCCAACCAGGGCGTGTGGGACATGAGGGGGAAGCAGTTCTACGCTGGCATCGAGATCAAGGTCTGGGCCGTGGCCTGCTTCGCTCCACAGAAACAGTGTCGAGAGGATCTGCTCAAGTGAGTCCTGGGCTGCTGTTCTGGGTGTTGCTGGGTAACGAAGCCTGGGCCTGCGGACGACGGCCTGCTCCCCGCTGCATTCTGATGGGTTCTCATGGTTTTGCGCAGGAGCTTCACTGACCAGCTGCGGAAGATCTCCAAGGATGCTGGCATGCCCATCCAGGGCCAGCCGTGTTTCTGTAAATACGCCCAGGGAGCCGACAGCGTGGAGCCCATGTTCAAACACCTCAAGATGTCCTACGTCGGCCTGCAGCTGATTGTGGTCATCCTGCCTGGAAAAACCCCCGTCTACGGTAAGATCCGGGCCTCCGCCTTCGGGGACGCGTTGGCGTGAACGTCTGCAGGATCATCTGCATGATGTGTGTCTCCAGCGGAGGTGAAGCGGGTGGGGGACACCCTGCTGGGCATGGCCACGCAGTGTGTCCAGGTGAAGAACGTGGTGAAGACGTCCCCTCAGACGCTGTCCAACCTTTGCCTGAAGATCAATGCCAAACTGGGAGGGATCAACAATGTCCTGGTGCCTCATCAGAGGTATGTCTCTGTCCCCCTGGTGTCCCAAGCAGAGGTGGGCAACTTTTCAGCCTGAAGGGCCACCTTGGCTTTTAGGTCTTGGTGAAGGGGCCGGCTAGGTGGGGCAGGAAGCTAACCCCCTAATTTGTAGGTCAGCTAAAAACCCTGCTTGAGGGACGATTGACTGAGAAGTGAAGGGCTCCAACTAGGGAGGGGGTGTCTGGACCTTCTTCTGACCAATCCAGCGGACGACCCTCTTCATTTGGCTCTTGGAGGAATGATTGTGAAGGCTCTGGGGGCCGGCTTCAATAGTTCATCAAGCCACATGTGGCCCCGGGGTCCCAGTTTGCCCACCTCTGTCCTAAAGTATCTCATTTCCCCCCTTTTTTTTTGATTTGCTGCCTAGTTTGGAACCTGCTGGTTGGTCTCTGTAGCCTTTTAAAGCCCCGTTGTCTCCTGCCGTCCAGGCCCTCTGTTTTCCAGCAGCCCGTCATCTTCCTGGGTGCGGATGTTACTCATCCTCCTGCTGGTGATGGGAAGAAGCCGTCCATCGCAGCGGTGGTGGGCAGCATGGACGGCCACCCCAGCCGCTACTGCGCCACGGTTCGAGTTCAGACCTCTCGGCAGGACATGTCCCAGGTTCGTCCAGGCCCAGGGCCTCACCGCTTCCCCCGTCTCCGTGCTGTTGATCCCCTCTGTTGGTGACGCTGCTGGGAATGTCTCTGCAGGAGCAGCTCTTCAGCCAGGAGGTCATTCAAGATCTGACCAACATGGTTCGGGAGCTGCTCATTCAGTTCTACAAATCCACACGCTTCAAACCCACCCGCATCATCTACTACCGCGGGGGCGTGTCGGAGGGACAAATGAAGCAGGTGAGCACCGACTGAGTGGTTTATTGTTTGCAAAGTCCCAGCTGGACCTCCAGCCAGCAGGTCTTCTTCTGTGCTCGTGAGTGGGCGCCAGCCTGGAAAACTCCCCGCATGCTGGACATTCCTCAGCAGATCCAGCACCGTGGCTCATTCCTGCAGTCATGAACACATAAACCTCCCCAGAGCCGGGCCAAAAGGCAGGTTTTGGGTGCAGTGGTCTGTCTTGCGGAGGACCCTGGCGGAGCACCGTGAAGCTGCTGTGCAGAAGCGGATCATCGGGCGGTGTCTGCGCCAGCTGACCTGGCGGTGTGTTTCCCCTCAGGTGGCTTGGCCAGAGCTCATAGCCATCAGGAAGGCCTGCATCAGTCTGGAGGAGGACTACCGGCCGGGCATCACCTACATTGTGGTTCAGAAGCGTCACCACACTCGTCTCTTCTGCTCTGACAAAGCTGAGAGGGTAGGAGGTTCTGCCTGGGGGGACTCCGGCCTGCTCTGTCGTCCAGCAGAACCAACGCCCTGATTCTGGGTCTTCCTGCAGGTTGGGAAGAGTGGAAACGTCCCAGCGGGCACCACGGTCGACAGCACCATCACACACCCGTCCGAGTTTGACTTCTACCTGTGCAGCCATGCAGGGATTCAGGTGAGCGGCTTCAGGCTCCGGGTCAAACCCGTTTCCAGGCGGGTAATTGAGGGTGAACCGATTCAGTTCTTTGCTTTGCTGCAGTTCTCTAAACCGCATTTTCCACCAAAATAAACTCAGAAATAATTCTTGGTGGGAGCCTTTTGCTTCTGAAGACTTTAAACGATCGCAAAAGGCTGAATTCTTACATGTATGTTCAGTAAAAGATGCTCTGCAGAGTGGAATTGGTGTGTGTGTGTGTGTGTGTGTGTGCGCGCGCGCCCACGCTCATCTCTGCTGCTCCTCCTGCAGGGCACCAGCCGTCCCTCCCACTACCACGTCCTCTGGGACGACAACTGCTTCACGGCCGACGAGCTGCAGCTGCTCACCTACCAGCTGTGCCACACCTACGTGCGCTGCACCCGCTCCGTCTCCATCCCGGCGCCGGCCTACTACGCCAGGCTGGTGGCCTTCCGAGCTCGCTACCACCTGGTGGACAAGGATCACGACAGGTGGGAGCCGAGGGACGCCTGGTGTGACCTCACACGGCCGATCGTGGCGTGTGCCGCAAGGCCCATCTCACGCCCCTCCCTCCCTCCCTCCCTCCCTCCGTCCGTCTGTCTGTCTTGCAGTGCTGAAGGCAGCCACGTGTCTGGCCAGAGCAACGGGCGCGACCCCCAGGCCCTGGCCAAGGCCGTCCAGATCCACTATGATACTCAGCACACCATGTACTTCGCCTGAGCTCGTGAGCACATCAACCACCCACCTGCAACTCCTCTTTCTCTCCTTTCCTTTTCTTTTTCCCAACCCGTGGCCAGTCCCTCCGCTTGTCGTCTCTTTACACTCGATCTTTTTTTCCGAATCGGCACCCGAGCGGCTCCTGGATGGGGGGACTCTGCTGCCTCCTGACGTCCGGCAGGTCTTTGTTTTAAGGAGCAACCAACCGACAACCAGCCAGCGTTCCCACTGGAGCTGCCTTCCAAACCAGCAACCCAGTGCTGCGAAACCAGCGTTTCCAGCACGCAGAGGAAGACAAAAATACAAGTTGAGCCATTCTTTTCCTTCTTTTCTATGTGAATGTCTGCACTCTTGTGTTTGTAAGATACACTGAGCGAGGGCGTGGAGGACACGGCGTGTGTCGGCGCGGCTCCTCGGCTCTCCCAGCTAAGCAGGACTCTTATCTACTTTTACCTCAAAGCCCTTTGGGGCAAATTCTGTCACAAGGTCTCGGGTTTATCGGGTGGTGGGAGGGGAACAGAGATGGACGGGCATCCACCTTTGGAGAATGAGAGAGATATATATATATATCTATATCTACATATATATATATATATGTCTATATACATATATTTTTTTTTCCTTTTAATGAGTGTGTTTTACCTTTTCTCCTTTGCCGTCTTTTACAATGAAGGTGACCTGGTTGTCATGCTCGTGACTACTTCCCTTCAGAGTTGGTGATGAAAACGTAGTCGGTGTGTGTGAGAATGTGTCTATCTGTATATACATGTACTGCTGTAGGAGTGTGTGTGTGTGTGTGTGTGCGCGTGCGTGTGTGCGTGTGTTTTATGGCAGGCCACTGAATTGTGAAAGGGAAATCAAGGTGAAAACTGCTGTAAATGCCTCAGATGTGTTTTTATATCCACTCATACAGTACATATAAGCATATATTTACGTCAGCTTGGGGACATGTGACTTGGGCCGGCCCCCTGGAGACCAGTGTGTGGCTATCGGTAGCTTTCCTGGGTCGCTTCAGTTGTTTTGGTCACGGCGATGGATGGAGGGGGCTGCGTTGTTTGAGCCTGGTAACATCTTTGAATCCCCAGAAGCGGAAGCGGTGGGACGGTGTCGGCTGAGCCGTCGGCTCCGGTATGTAGCATTAGCGCTCGCGCTTCGGCCCCTGGCTGGCTCCGCTGTGTCGTTAAAGGCATGAAACAGGACTGTGTGAGTGTGTGTGTGTGTGTGTGTGTGTGTGTGTGTGTGTGTGTGTGTGTGTGTGTGTGTGAGTGTGTGAGTGTGTGTGTGAGTGTGTGAGTGTGTGTGTGTGTGTGAGAAAAGCAGGATGATGTTTTCCTTTGGACCTGATATCACCTTTTTTGGATAATTCCCCAGCTGTGCTTGATTTCTTCAAGGGCCAGAAACCAGTAAGCTTTTTTCTTTTTCCCCTCTCCCTTATTAACGATTCATTGCACTGACCCGGGATGCTAGGCAAGCAACAGAGGGCACTCTCAATCTCTTGTACCTTTATGCATTTATACATACGAATCAACAAGTCAGATTTGTAAAAGTTTAATATAAGATGTTTTGTGGCTATATTGAAAGCTGTCGTTTAGAAATAGTAGTTTACCAATGTTGTTGTCGTTTATTGTTGTTGTCAATGTTGTTACTGTTGTGATGAACTTTTACAGTTGGCAGCAGCGCCAGTTTTATATTTTCCAGTTTGACTTCAGGAATAGTTGTCGGGCTGCAGGTCGAAGGCTCCGGGGCTTTGGGACGGATATATTTTGTAGCATTTTGGTTCTTGTGAGAAGTAGGCCCCAGGAAGGAGGAGTGCACTCCGCCTCCGTCGGCTTCCAGCGGCAGACGGAGGGTGTTTTGTGGCTGCTTTGATGGGATGGAGACAATCAGGGATCAGAACGGGACTAAACCTAGACGGAGGATTGGCCAGAAGTGGTCTGATGTACAAGGAGCTGAATTTTTACTCTTTGACATGGTTTCTATCGCTGTGTGTGAACTTAGCCCATTTTAAAGTGGATGTTTTTACGTTTTTGACACTGGATGTAAATGCAGTTGCAGCTGCGGAAGTGGCGCCCCTGGTGTTGCAGGTAGAAGAGGCAGTCGACGTGCACGCCTCGTCAGGGGGGCCGCTCAGCGGGAGCCTTTTTGTAATAAACCGCCCGTGAAGCAGCAGGTTTACTATGAAATGGTTTGAGCGCCTGCCTGCTGAAGGCGTGGGCGTTGGCCCGGTCGGGACGAGTCTGGGGGGTGGGGGCGGTTCGAGGGCATTGTCCAGGTTTTGCATGCAATAATTTTCGATTTTTTTTCGTTTGGATAAAGGAGCAGATGCGTTTAAAATGTGCACTAGTTTCACCAAGCCAAGTGGGGGTGGTTGGAGTCACCTGGCGTCTTCAAGGGTGAACGTTTTCTACCTTCCCATGTTTGAACTCCCGTCGATCAGCCATCACTCCGTTTGTGGCAACGTTGCAGAGCAATATGACCCAGTTCCAGTTGAATACCAATCTCATCGTGGTTGTCTACTCTCGCAGTCGTGTCGTGTGTACTTTTCCTTTTTTTTTTTCCCTTTTAAGTTGATTTCTTTTGCTTGTATCAATCAGTGGGAATGTGCATTTGGTGGAATAGATGTATAGGCTCTAGACAGTTTTCTTTTAAAGTAACAAAGTGTAGACTTTGCTCACTTGCATGCCAGAGTATTGTTCCTTTTTTATAAAAAAAAAAAAGAAATAACAATAAAAAAACTTTAGAAACATATTTATCAAAGAGAAGAAAATATAAATGCTTCTTTTTGGGGTAAACGTTGACTTTAGTAGGACTATTTTAGGCTAGCAATATTTGTCCAGATGCATTTGAAAGATTCCTACACAAATGTCAGTAATCCTCCACGTACACTGTTATGGAGGCGAGGTGGTTGCGCTCTTCTCCGGGCCTCCACATCCAAGCGAGGTACCTTTCTTCAACCGTGGAGCCCTTCCAGAGCCGACCGCCTCGTCTCCGCCAGGCTAAAGGGCGAGCCTCCGCGGTCTGTCTCCCTCTTCCTGGTTTTGTACCGGCAGCCCTGCCTCTTGACCAGGGAGGCCTTTCTGCCTCGGTGGCCCCTCTGCTGACCTCTCACAAACGCACTTCTTTTTGTGTGGAGGTCCCCGTGACATCAGCAGAGCCACTTACCTCTTTCTACACCTCTTTTTTGTTTTCTTTTAAAATAAAAAAGTCCCAAATTGTTTCTGTGCCCCAGTTAAACGAAAGCATGAATTCTTTTCTAATTCCTCCTCCTTATATATGGTTATATCTTACCAGATTTGTAATGTGTACTGTGTATTTTAGTTCCTTTGGTGGTTCTTTTCAGGGGTTTCTAAGGCTCTTTCCCCCACTAGTGGTCTGACGCTTCTGTGGCTGTTTCATGGCGCTAACAGGCTCTGGCTCTGCTGGAGGTGCTCCGTCCAGCTCCTGTTACTGCTACTATGTGACATGTTCAAGCATATTTTATTTTTTTTATTTTAATTATTTTTTTTAGCCTGCAGGGAATTCTTGTGTTAATGTGCAAATTAATAAATTGGTATTTTAAGCCTCAGAGGTGTTTTGGTCTTGGTTCCCGCCGGCTGCCTGCGTGGTGACCCGAGATGTTTGGGCCATCTGAGGAGGGCCGCCTCAGTGCTTCCAGCATTTACACCTGGTGCCTTTTTAGATGGCAAACGCTCTGACGCGTCCTCCTTTTTTTTCTTATTTGCTTGAGGAGTTCAGTCTTCGCCGATGCGCCACCTTCCTCCGCTTCCTGTTGCGTGTCGTCCTGTTTGGCGTTGTCAAGGCCGCCGTTGCCGGGGAGAGACGAGGTAACAGAATAAAGGAAACCTGAACCACGGATCCTGACAGGCCTGATGTTCTATTCATCAGCGTCACGCAGACGAGGCGAATATGAGGACGGAGAAGCTGTCAGATCCTTCTGCTCCGCTCAAGTTTGTGTTTGACGGCTTTTCAAATCTTTGTCCATAAAACTCCTCCCTCCCTCCCTGCCAACAGCGAAGGAACAGTCCAGCTCATCTTTGGAAGGCTCATCTCAAACATGAGACCTTGTGTTCAGAGGCTACAGGCCCAACCCTCCCTGCGGGCTCCCCCCGTCCACCAGCTCTCCATCCGCATCCGTCCACCCCCTCTTTTGTTGTCTCCGTCTCTTTTCCCCTCCCCCACTCGGGGTTCAGCGCTGCTCCGGCACACTTGAGCATCCACAGCGGCGCTGAAGGTGGCGGCGGACCTTCACCCGCCAGGCTGATGCTGAATTCTGGCTCTAACCGGAACCGAAGCGGCCTGGCTGGGCCGAGGGGGAGGGAGAGCTGAAGAGGCCTGGTTCAGGCCTGGACCTCAGGGCCGCTAACTCTACCAATGCTAACGGCAGCATCTGCTGGCTGGTTTTCTCTGCTGAACTCGGACCCAGCAGGGATTTAAAGGCTGCTAAGAACCTGCTGGACACTTGTTCACTTCTACCGGC
>CAAE01013761.1:26478-37355 GCA_000180735.1 Tetraodon nigroviridis
GTGACAGCATCCACGCACAGCCGCATCATCCTCCACGTATCGGCGTCGACTGGACCCGGAACCACCGGGAAAGATCCATTTCATCCACCTGAGTGGACCTGCCACAGGTGGCTGCACAGCGATCGGCTGCTCAATAATTCATCGACTCCAGGCCGACAGGAGAAAGTAGCCGTGCTGGGGATCCTTTGGAGGGACGGGTGAGGTTTCAAGAGAAAGTGAGCAGTGGCTCACGAGAGCGAGGGATGGTGAAGACCGGAGAGGAATGAGTGACGCGAGCCCGGAATAATGCTAAAAACAGCAGGAAAGATGACAAGTTCAGGCTGAACAGGCAGAACTTTAGGTCTCTGGGAGACTCTGGGAGCCACAGAAGAAGCGAGGGCGGCCATGGTGAACACGGGCACACAGCTGATCAGCTTCACCTGCGCCGTGACAGGCTGGATCATGGCCATCGCCGTCACGGCGCTGCCGCAGTGGAAGGTCTCCGCCTTCATCGGCAGCAACATCCTGACCTCGGAGATCAAGTGGGAGGGCATCTGGATGAGCTGCATCTACCAGACCACCGGCCACATGCAGTGCAAGACCTACGACTCCATGCTGAGCCTGCCGCCGGACCTCCAGGCGGCGCGCGCCCTCATGTGTCTGGCCATCTTCATGGGCTGGCTGTCCTGCACCGTGTCCTGCTGCGGCATGAAGTGCACCACCTGCGCCGGCGACGACCGCCGCGCCAAGGCGGCCATTGCGCTCTCAGGGGGGCTTCTGTTCATCCTGACGGGCCTGTGCGTGCTCATCCCCGTTTCCTGGACCGCCAACACGGTGGTGCAGGATTTCTACAACCCCAACGTGCCCCCGATGCACAAGCGGGAGCTGGGCCAGGCCGTCTATCTGGGGTGGGCCGCCGCGGTCCTGCTGATGATCAGCGGAGCCGTGCTGAGCAGCACCTGCCCGCTGGTCCAGGAGGGCCGCTACCGCAGGGGCTACGTGGGCCGGAGCTTCGCTAATTCTCCAGCCTCGGCCCCCGACTTCCCAAAGTCCATCACGCCTAACGGCCTACCCCTGAAGGAGTATGTGTAGGCCGGGAAGACTCTCCGATCCTGCTACGGACACAAATCTGTGTATTCTACCTGGTTTTTCCACACGAGTCTTAAATTTACAAAAAAAAAACTGGTTGAAAGTGGACTTAAAAAAGGAATTGTTACACCGTCTTCGGCCTTTAGTTGTCATGTGAAGATTGCAGTGATTTCCAGAGCAGTTTATTTCTGAGTTTGTGTGAAGTGTGAAACAAAACAGGTCTCTGAGGTTCCTGTGCTGCTGATGCAGACAGAACAAATAAAGTTTGAGTGTTTGACTGTCCCAGACAGCTTGAATCCGGTGGGAAATGACGTCCCAGAGGCCTTTTTCCCTGAAGGCTGGCTCCCAGGATGGACGTGAGCACTTCACAGGCGCGTTTGCTCTTCACCGAGCCTCGATAAAGAATGAGACTTTGTAAAGTGCATCTGAAAAAAAGAAACCAAGAGACTCCACAGAATCAATTACGATGTTAAATATTCCAGTTAGCATGTTGCTGATTTTAATAGATTTGTTGTGTTTAGTGAATAAACTGGTGGACCTAAATAAACATTTTATCTCCGCTAATGGTCAGGCAGCTGACTGAACTGAAATCGTGTAACTTTGGATTTCTTTCAGGTTTAAGCTCTAGGCAGGGTCACTTCTTTCACCTGTGATAGTTTCCTCTGCGCTCGGATGCTCCAAAGACTTCCAGCTTTTGGGAAAAGACTCCAGAAGGGAGAGGTCGTCTGCTCTCAGCGTCTGCAGCAGAGCCTTCCTCCTCACAAATCTAACCAGCCGAGCTGAGGATGACGTTTTACAGAACACACACCATCCCAGCAGAGGGGGAGAGAGGATACTGTCGCTGGTAATGACGCTCGGCATCCTTGCAGCCAGTCACAGCATGTCGCAGATGGACGGAGCCACGGCCGAGCGCTGCGTCACGGCGCGCACCTCCAGCGCGGCTCCCTTCTGCTCGCAGAGCTGCACGACTGCCGACACCTGGCTGCTCAGGGACTCCCGCACAGACTGCAAAGCACACCTGAGATGAGAAAAAGGTTCTGCGCGTCAACCTCAAGTCGAGCACATAGGAGCTATTCTCCAGCGACAGCGGAGGGTTGCCTACACCAGCTGGTTCAGTCGGACCAGGACGATGTCGACGGCGTGGAAAAGTTTGAAACGCAGCCGCTCCTCCAGGTCGGGAAAGACTCTGAGCGGCGTGTTCGACAGCTGGACGCTGGAAAGAGCCCTCAGCTGCTCGGCCAGGTTCCCCACAGACGCCACCAGAGGGCCGCATTCGGCCAAGGCGCGGACCCACGCGCTCCGCTGGCTTTCAAGGCTCTGAAAGCTTTTCCTCAGCGCCTGGTGGATCGACGGCAGCGCCGGGTCGGACATCGCTCTGACACCGACTGACAAGTTTAAAAGAAATATTAAACTACAACCTCAGAAAACCTTTATAACATAGCAATAACGGGGAAACCAAGACGCTACCACGATGTGCGAACAACTTCCGTCTTCCTGATGTAAACACTGACGATCCGTGCTCTGATTGGCCAGGAATCATCTTCCGTGACGTGGCGCAAGCGGGTATTTGATTGGTGGACTGAGTGTGTGGCTCCTCCCACGCGAAAAATTTGAAAACGGCTGTGGGAAGAGCGGGCTAACACATAAAACGATCACACGCCAGGTAAATATCTTTTCTTTTTGCACTGAGGTTTAAATTTTACACGCCTTCAGTACTCACACAAAAAGTAAATGTTTGTAAAGGTGGCATCTAAGCAACCGAGTCGTCACCATCGTGATCAGCTAACGAGGAAAAGCTAGTTTGTTAGCGCTGACTGTTAGCTTGATGTCGCTAGTTAGCTCGATTACCAACAAACATACTCGGTAGTTAATGAATGGATGTAGGTTTGTAGTAGCCTGATTAACGGGGCAAACAATTCCTTAATGAGTCTTATAAAACGGCTAGCTGGCCATGTTCTGCACTGTCCACACATCTGAGCATAAATTAACCAAGCGTCTGCGTTTTCAGATGGGCTGCTTTCTCTCCGGGAATAAAAAGAGGTTTTTTAAACAATAAATGACACATTCGGCCAACAACAAACGTTTAAATGCTGTTGAAATCCGTCAGTTTATGAGAATACGTTGATTTAACACCGTTGAGCACCAAATGGTTGAAGCCATGTTGTTGGCTCATCAAATTGAAGTTGAATAATCAAGGTTGTATCAACATGTAAACTGATGATCTTGGTTTGCTTCATACATTGATTAAATGTTGGCAAAATCACTGTGTTGAGAAACAAGGTGGGAATGATGTGACGTGTGTTTCCTGCCCTTCAAGCAGACATGGCTCCCAGGAAAAGGACCACCAAGCAACAGAAAAATGACCCCCGGGCCCTCAAGCTGGAGGCGTTTCTACGCGACTTTGATAGCGAAAGTAAGTTTGGCTTTGCACCAGTTCCTTTCGTATAAAAGGCCCTTTGTAAACTGGCGCCACGGTCGCACGCGGTTTCTTTAACAAAAGCAACCAAAGGGTGGGTGGCTGAATGTGGGTGTTTTTCAGTGGAAACCAGAGTGAAGCAGCTGGAAGAGAAAACCACCCAGATGCTGAAAGACGTGGAAAACAGCTACAACCTGGCGCTGCTGAAGATCCCCAGAGCTGTCAGGCAGATGAACTGGCTGCAGGTCTTCAGTAAGTCAGGGCGTTGCGAGCTGCACACACACTCGCCAAACACCCGTCCTCATCGTGTCACGCTCGTCTCTCCCATCTGCCTTTCTGTGTCCTCCCTCTCACCAGCGTCTGAGACACCCGGGTCGTCAGCAGTGGACAACACAAAGGTGCTCTTCTGATTCATGTGATGAGTGTTTTTCCCCCAGACTTTCGTTACGTGTCCAGTTTTGTGTGACAGAGAGAAGAGGAAGCGGCTGTTCTGAACAGCGTGATGGCGGAGGATTACGCATCACTGCTGAAGTCCGTCAAAAAAAGTACGGTCACCCCTTTTTTTAACCCGTTGACGAAGGTTTAAGAAGTTCTGAATGTGCCGTGTGTGAGCTGATCTGTGTGTGTGTGTGTGTGTGTGTGTGTGTGTGTGTGTGTGTGTGAGTGTGTGAGTGTGTGAGTGTGAGAGATTTAATTCATCTTTATTCCCACAGCATCAAAGAAAAAAGGTGGTGCCAAATCCGGCTCGGAGGAGGAAACCGTCCCCAGTTCAACCAGGAAGGTAAGGTGGCGGAGCAGCTATGGTGGGCGGAGCCTCTGGTCATCAGGTGATCTGATGCTGTTGGGGTTTAGGGGAGAACCACCAAGAGACCACCAGCTTCATCCAAACGGGTGAAGGCGCCGGCGGCCAGCGGGCAGAACACCTCCCTCAGACAGGTACAGAGTCATCAGGCTTCTCCACCTTCATCACGGTTCATGTCGACTAACTTTTCATTCACGTGGTTCATGTTTGAGCCACCTAACACGTGTGGTGTGGTGTGTGTGTGTGTGTGTGTGTGTGTGTGTGTGTGTGTGTGTGTGTGTGTGTGTGTGTGTGTGCGTTGCGCGCGCGCGCGTGCGTAGATCTAACAGAAGGCCGCTGGTCACACCGGCCAGGAACCCGCTGGAGTCCTCTGTGCTGATGGGGGCCACCCCGCTCTTCACGCCCCGCTTTGACCCCAGGTAGCCTCACCTCTCCCTCCTCCCGATGAATACTCCGTCCTTCATCCCGGTTCCGACCACCGAGGCGTCCTTTTTCAGGCTTCCCCAGTCCTCCACCGTCAGGGTTCCTCGCCACAAAGAGAGGGTCTACAGCATTTCAGTCAACGGTTCGCCCATCGCCGCGGGAGACGAGGACGTCGTCATCAACATCCCCAGTGGAAACGGAGAGGTGAGTGTGTGGAGAGACGGGCTCTTCAGGGCAGTGTGTGTGTGTTGTGTGTGTGTATGAGTCTTAATAAGAGGGGGGAGGGGTTTCCCGGGCTCCTGGTGATGCGCGTGCTCCTGCAGAGCCTCCAGCTGCTGGCCAGTCAGATCAACAGGGTGGACCTGTCCCAGCTGGACCAGACTGCCGTCAGGAGCATTCGGCTGCTGCAGGTAGGATGGACGAGCACCCGGCCCACCCGACACCGGCTCACACCCAAATCCAGCTCAGGTCCAAGCCGACTAATTCTTGTTTTCCCTCTGCCAGAACCAGCTCAGCACGCTGTGTGGGATATCGGAGTGATCCGACCGGCTGCTGGATCTGATGTAAATAGGTTACAGACCGTTTTCTTTTACATTTTTACTGTTCTTTGTAGACTTTTCTCACCTGCGTGCCCGAGAATTGTCTTTTTTTTTCCAAAAAAGTTTCCTTTTGTGGTTCCTGTTCAGGATTTTCAAGTGTATCTACTTTTTTAAATGACTTTTTAGCCCTGCAGGGATTTTCTGTGTTAATGTGCAATGTTATAAATTGTGATCTGAAACCTCAAACGTGTTTTATTCTTCATTAACGGCCGATCTTTGACGACATGGCTGTTGACGCTTCATGGTTCATCTGGAGAAGGTTCACCTTAGTAGAATGGTTCCATCATTTATAACTGACGTGTTTTTAGATGACAGCTTAGATGCGAACAAGCAGGCAACACAATAAAGAAATCAAGAAAAAAAGAAACTTTGTAAAGTGCATCTAAAAGAGACCAGAGATGCATCCATGTTACACTAACAAGACATTCAAAGTAATTTGCCCAGAAAACGTTAAAAAAGTTAAAGTACCAGAAGGTGCAACATGATGTCATCCTGCTCAAGGTGGAAATACACAAGTAATAATTCTTCACACCAAAAATATCCTTTAAAATGTAAAAAAAAATATCAATAAGCTACAAAATTATTGTTCTAACTTGTTTTTTTTTGGTTTTATTTTTTGTCTGTCACAGATAAATATCTCCTCCTCCACCACAATCCTGTGTATAACACCCGAGGGAGCCGCTCTCGATCTGTACATTTACACTTTGATTTTGTAGACTTCTGTCCTAATTTGGCTAAAATTTGAGCGAGTTTGATGGAATTTGGTCGATTTTGTCACAATCGGCACCTGTGCCGTTTGGCCACTAGGTGGCAGCATTGTTCCGCAGCCGGAGGCAGCGGACGCTTCGCCGCCTGGCCGCTGGGTGGCAGCATTGCACCGCAGCCGGAGGCAGCGGACGCTTCTCCGTCTGGCCGCTAGGTGGCAGCATCGCGCCACAGCCGGAGGCAGCGGACGCTTCGCCGCCTGGCCGCTGGGTGGCAGCATTGGACCGCACACAGGCAGCGGACGCTTCGCCGCCTGGCCGCTGGGTGGCAGCATTGCACCGCAGCCGGAGGCAGCGGACGCTTCTCCGTCTGGCCACTAGGTGGCAGCATCGCGCCGCAGCCGGAGGCAGCGGACGCTTCTCCGTCTGGCCACTAGGTGGCAGCATCGCGCCGCAGCCGGAGGCAGCGGACGCTTCGCCGCCTGGCCGCTGGGTGGCAGCATTGCACCGCACACAGGCAGTCTGGCCGTTCGGAATCCATTTAATTCCCTTTCAGATAGTAACTCACTCTTTTTCATTTTGGGATGTACAGAACAAACAGTACCTTTTAAAATAATTGCAGTAATAAAACTTATTTTCTCACATCACTTCAAGGATGCAAGTGCCACTTTCTCTAACCAGCATCTTTCATTTGCTGCTGGTTTTCAGTCGCTGCTGTATATGTTTTATGTTTTTGCAGTGGTTTTGGGTTCATTTTGTAGTTTATGGGGCTGAGCGGCACAATAAAAAGTGCCTTCACCACCACAGCCGCCCGTTCTTGTCTTTGTAGCTCGTGATTTGGTTAACTAAGAGGGTTGTTTATTCTGCTAATGGGATCCTCTTGTCCTTTCATGACGTTCTTGGCACAGAGGAATATTACCTGGTCATGTGACATGTTGTTGGCGAGGCGTGAAGGCCCGTTTGACTACTGGCACGCCCAGCTGCACTCTGACCTTCAGTGGCCTCATAACGCTGCAGATTAGCTGCTTGTTAGGCTTCATTAATTCCAATGAGCTCGTTAGGAGGCTCCTCCTGGGAATGAAGCGGCCTCAGCTCAGGTCCAAACAACCACCGTTAGCTTTAGCTGGGTGCTAATCCTGCTGGATTCTCATGCATCACACGCTGGCACGTGACCTCCCTGGCCTGAGTTCAAGCAGGCCTGGGCGTTTCCATCTGCGCCCATCTGCTCTGGTCTCTGCAGAGGTGACAACCAAACTGAGGACCCCAGCGATCGGCAGATGTTGCGGTCAGCAGTGTGTGCAGCTCGGCTGCCGGCTCGGAGGAGCCGAGAGCCTCGCTCACCTGCTCTACACATCAGAGCTTCCTCCAGGTTTTTCTGAGCAGTTTGGATCCTCTTTTGTTCTCTGGGTGGGAGGAAAATTGCCGTTTTACACGGATGGCTTGGTTTGGAGTAGGCATGCGGGCAGCGGCGCCGTGACAGGTGCGGTACGGATGGGGCCGATTCGGAGGTCACCGAGCAGCGCTGAGGAACATAGAACCCAAATGATTGTGATATTAGTGGTTTCGGCTTGGTCTGGTGCTGTGTTAGAGGCACTCTTATACTCTTGGCTGGATGCTGTTTACCTTTGAAAGATGCTACTTTTCTGTCTCTAAGTGGTAATAACTCATCAAAAACACATCAAGTGGTATACTAAGATCCATCTGTAAATGTCTTGGAAATGGTGCTTAAACATTTAAAAGCCATATTCTGGGTTTAGTTAAAAGAAATAAATATCGATTATCTTAAAAATAAAATAAAATTTTCAGCTTCAAGCTCAAAGGAACAACAGCTAGGCAATAATTTAGCCCCTAGCCAGGGCTGTAACCTCTGTGAAAGCGTGTTTGTTGGTCATATTTGTTGGCTAAAAATGGAAGGAGAGAACTAGGTCACATGACTCGGCTTTGTGTGGCTGAGGAGCCCAAAGCGGGGACGTCTGAGCAGGAGACGACCCTCCCCGGTGCCGCTGACGCTGCTCTCAGCTTTGGAACCACGAAAAAGAGCCGTCTTTGTTCCGCGAGTGATCACTTGACCTTTCGTCTCCCCGTTCTGCTGAAAAGCGGCCTGTAATCAATCCTGTCTCTCAGCCTTCGGCAGCTCACCCTCCTTCGCTCTCTCATCCCTAAATCTCATCGTGAACACGCGTGTCCGATGCCTGCGCGTGGTGCATTTCTCACCAGCGCCGCCCCCTCCCCAAACGGCTGCAACCATCCCTTAATTGAGCCTCCAAACTCGGGTCGGCCGCCAAATCTCCTACCAAGACGAATGAAGGCGGCAGGTGCGTGTTCCTCCTGAAAACGGAGTTCTGGGCGTGGAGGTGTCCTATAAATCCCATCCGTCAGGAGCCCCACTAATCGATTTATGTGGCAGGGCCACACCTCCGTCTGCCAGCGAGCCAGTCGGAGGTCGGGACTCATCTTTTGTTGTTTAGTCAGCAGAAAAAAAGGCTGTTCAGTCCTGTCGGCTTCAGTGATGGAGCTTCACCCCAGCACGAGGAGGAGGAGGAGGAGGAGGAGGAGGAAGAGGCTGACGTGCTGCGTCCTGGACAGATGTCGGCCCTGCGTCGCCCTTCTGCCCAAACCCACCCTGGAGAGGTTTAAAATCATTCTTTCCCAGATGGAAAAAGTGTCTGTGATGAAGATGAGGAAGACCACGCCCCGAGCCTGTTTCCAGGCAACACGATTGACAGGAAGGCTTGTTAGAAGCAGCATCGCCATTCAGCCCAAAGTCCATTTGATCCCAAAGAACAAACGTTTTTAGGGGAAATCAGCTGGAACGGCTGAGTTTGGGCGTGAGGGTCGTCGTGGCGACGAAGGTCTCCTTTCATTGCTCTGCAGGTCTTCTTTGATCCCTCTTTGATTTTGTCTGAAAACGTGTTTTCTTCCCAGCAGCCTGGTTCAGCACCCTTATTTTGACTCTGCCTGCTCATTAGTTTCTGCTCACTGTTTCTGGTTTCTTTCCCTGTTTTTAGGTTGTTTTTTTCTTTGGTTCTTTATCATTTAGCATCCTCTGGAGCTGGTTAATAGGCGATAATTAACGAAGGGATCCTGAAAAGGTCTGTGGCCCTTCGTCCCTCCGCCTTGGTAACCATGTGATTGCGGACGGGGACAAATGCTTTTCATCAGTCTCTCCCGGAGACGCCGCCTGCTTTTCCTCCACAGCAGAAAATGGAATGCAGATGTTCTGAAGGAGATAAATGGTGACGGAGCCGACCAATCAGGGGCGCTCTCAGGTGCCTGTTCACCCCTCCACAAGTCAGACTCAGGTCAAACCTCTGTTGCTCCGCCACGTTTTAACAACCTTAGCATGCTGGCTAAAAGCCAGCTGGGTTAGGAGGATATGAGCTGCTAAACGGAGGAAGGAGGACAGAGGAGGCCACAAGGTGAATCCCTAGCCCGTTTATGTTCTCCTTTAAAGTAACAAAAGTCACCATAACATGAGTGATAGCCCCAAGGGCTGGACTGCCTTTGAGAAATAATTAAAATCTCTTTGAAAGGTTCTCCAGCCCCCAGGAAAACAACAACAACAACAACAACAACAAAGCATCAAGCCTTCTGGATGGTCTTCAGTTGAGGTTTGCTTTAGCAGCAGCTCTGGATAAAGCAGACCTTCAACAAAGTATATCAGCCTATTTGTTAGCGTAATGCAGCCCAGCGCCATCTTCAATTAGGCATAAATGACACAGCAAATTGGAAAATTAGGAGGAGAGGGAAGGATAATGTGCTCCGAAACAGGCTAAAACCCAATTTATTAGGAGAGCAGGAAGGAGACAATGGTCTGTTCTTCTGTGACAGAAAATCCCACCTTTGGTTCAGATGACCTGCTGGGCTCAGGCACACCGTGGTACCGTCACACTGTCACACCGTCACACCGTGGCACCGTGGCACCGTGGCACCGTCACACCGTGGCACCGTGGCACCGTGGCACCGTGGCACCGTCACACCGTGGCACCGTGGCACCGTGGCACCGTGGCACCGTCACACCGTGGCACCGTCACACCGTCACACCGTCACACCGTCACACCGTGGCACCGTCACACCGTGGCACCGTCACACCGTCACACCGTGGCACCGTCACACCGTCACACCGTGGCACCGTCACACCGTGGCACCGTTACACCGTGGCACCGTCACACCGTGGCACCGTGGCACCGTTACACCGTGGCACCGTCACACCGTGGCACCGTTACACCGTGGCACCGTTACACCGTGGCACCGTGGCACCGTGGCACCGTGGCACCGTGGCACCGTTACACCGTGGCACCGTGGCACCGTGGCACCGTGGCACCGTGGCACCGTGGCACCGTTACACCGTGGCACCGTCACACCGTGGCACCGTGGCACCGTCACACAGACTGCTTGCAGGCTGATTTTACAGCCTGTACATTTTTCAGACGTAATCCACCAGCCGAAGGTTTCCAGGGCTGACGGTGGTGCCGGTAAAGGCCCGGCTGGGCCGGCCTCTGCCTCCTGGAGGAGAGGAGCCGATACCAACGCTCCGGAGCCGCCTGGTCTCCGTCTTTCGGGACTCTGACCGGGATCTCGTGCACGACTGCCTCTGTCAGCTCAGCTGCTCAGAACAGATCAGGCAGATCTGCTGAAGGTTCTGGATGGAATCCTCTGTTCTGACATCCAGCTGGCCCCATATCCCTCTCCGGACGGCTGCCGCCACTCTTTCTGGGAAGGTCGGACGTCCGGCGTCTTCTCACCGGGGCCTCTGAACCCACCGCCAGTCGGAAAGACTGGAAACCATCGGTTGGTTCCACCGGAGGTTGCTGGTCTGTGGCAGGAGGCCGGCTCAGACCTTCCCGGCTGGTCGGGCGGTGCGA
>CAAE01013761.1:37405-56450 GCA_000180735.1 Tetraodon nigroviridis
CTTAATCCTCATAAAACCATAATTATTCTCATTAAAATTTACTATAAATCCCATCCATCAACAACCCCACTAATCTATTTATTTTTCATTTCCACACCTCCTTCTTCCATCAATCCATTCATATTTCCCCACTCATCTTTTATTATTTAATCACCCCCCAAAAACCCTGTTCACCCCCTGTCGGCTTCAGTGATGGAGCTTCACCCCAGCACGATGGAGGAAGCCCTCCCAGCGGAGGAGGAGGAAGCCCAGGCTGACGGAGCCCCACGTGCTGCGTCCTGGACAGATGTCGGCCCTGCGTCGCCCTTCTGCCCAAACCCACCCTGGAGAGGTTTAAAATCATTCTTTCCCAGATGGAAAAAGTGTCTGTGATGAAGATGAGGAAGACCACGCCCCGAGCCTGTTTCCAGGCAACACGATTGACAGGAAGGCTTGTTAGAAGCAGCATCGCCATTCAGCCCAAAGTCCATTTGATCCCAAAGAACAAACGTTTTTAGGGGAAATCAGCTGGAACGGCTGAGTTTGGGCGTGAGGGTCGTCGTGGCGACGAAGGTCTCCTTTCATTGCTCTGCAGGTCTTCTTTGATCCCTCTTTGATTTTGTCTGAAAACGTGTTTTCTTCCCAGCAGCCTGGTTCAGCACCCTTATTTTGACTCTGCCTGCTCATTAGTTTCTGCTCACTGTTTCTGGTTTCTTTCCCTGTTTTTAGGTTGTTTTTTTCTTTCTTTGGTTCTTTATCATTTAGCATCCTCTGGAGCTGGTTAATAGGCGATAATTAACGAAGGGATCCTGAAAAGGTCTGTGGCCCTTCGTCCCTCCGCCTTGGTAACCATGTGATTGCGGACGGGGACAAATGCTTTTCATCCGTCTCTCCCGGAGACGCCGCCTGCTTTTCCTCCACAGCAGAAAATGGAATGCAGATGTTCTGAAGGAGATAAATGGTGACGGAGCCGACCAATCAGGGGCGCTCTCAGGTGCCTGTTCACCCCTCCACAAGTCAGACTCAGGTCAAACCTCTGTTGCTCCGCCACGTTTTAACAACCTTAGCATGCTGGCTAAAAGCCAGCTGGGTTAGGAGGATATGAGCTGCTAAACGGAGGAAGGAGGACAGAGGAGGCCACAAGGTGAATCCCTAACCCGTTTATGTTCTCCTTTAAAGTAACAAAAGTCACCATAACATGAGTGATAGCCCCAAGGGCTGGACTGCCTTTGAGAAATAATTAAAATCTCTTTGAAAGGTTCTCCAGCCCCCAGGAAAACAACAACAACAACAACAACAACAAAGCATCAAGCCTTCTGGATGGTCTTCAATTGAGGTTTGCTTTAGCAGCAGCTCTGGATAAAGCAGACCTTCAACAAAGTATATCAGCCTATTTGTTAGCGTAATGCAGCCCAGCGCCATCTTCAATTAGGCATAAATGACACAGCAAATTGGAAAATTAGGAGGAGAGGGAAGGATAATGTGCTCCGAAACAGGCTAAAACCCAATTTATTAGGAGAGCAGGAAGGAGACAATGGTCTGTTCTTCTGTGACAGAAAATCCCACCTTTGGTTCAGATGACCTGCTGGGCTCAGGCACACCGTGGCACCGTGGCACCGTGGCACTGTCACACCGTCACACCGTGGCACCGTCACACCGTGGCACCGTTACACCGTGGCACCGTCACACCGTGGCACCGTGGCACCGTTACACCGTGGCACCGTGGCACCGTGGCACCGTGGCACCGTCACACCGTCACACCGTGGCACCGTCACACCGTGGCACCGTGGCACCGTTACACCGTGGCACCGTGGCACCGTTACACCGTCACACCGTGGCACCGTCACACCGTGGCACCGTGGCACCGTTACACCGTGGCACCGTGGCACCGTTACACCGTGGCACCGTGGCACCGTTACACCGTGGTACCGTCACACCGTGGCACCATCACACTGTCACACCGTCACACCGTGGCACCGTGGCACCGTGGCACCGTGGCACCGTCACACCGTGGCACCGTGGCACCGTCACACCGTCACACCGTGGCACCGTCACACCGTGGCACCGTGGCACCGTTACACCGTGGCACCGTGGCACCGTTACACCGTGGCACCGTCACACCGTGGCACCGTGGCACCGTGGCACCGTTACACCGTGGCACCGTCACACCGTGGCACCGTGGCACCGTGGCACCGTCACACCGTGGCACCGTTACACCGTGGCACCGTGGCACCGTGGCACCGTGGCACCGTTACACCATGGCACCGTGGCACCGTGGCACCGTGGCACCGTTACACCGTGGCACCGTGGCACCGTCACACCGTTACACCGTGGCACCGTCACACCGTGGCACCGTGGCACCGTGGCACCGTGGCACCGTCACACCGTGGCACCGTGGCACCGTCACACAGACTGCTTGCAGGCTGATTTTACAGCCTGTACATTTTTCAGACGTAATCCACCAGCCGAAGGTTTCCAGGGCTGACGGTGGTGCCGGTAAAGGCCCGGCTGGGCCGGCCTCTGCCTCCTGGAGGAGAGGAGCCGATACCAACGCTCCGGAGCCGCCTGGTCTCCGTCTTTCGGGACTCTGACCGGGATCTCGTGCACGACTGCCTCTGTCAGCTCAGCTGCTCAGAACAGATCAGGCAGATCTGCTGAAGGTTCTGGATGGAATCCTCTGTTCTGACATCCAGCTGGCCCCATATCCCTCTCCGGACGGCTGCCGCCACTCTTTCTGGGAAGGTCGGACGTCCGGCGTCTTCTCACCGGGGCCTCTGAACCCACCGCCAGTCGGAAAGACTGGAAACCATCGGTTGGTTCCACCGGAGGTTGCTGGTCTGTGGCAGGAGGCCGGCTCAGACCTTCCCGGCTGGTCGGGCGGTGCGAGGAGCAAGTTTGCTAAAAGGACCCAGGGAAGGAGGTGAAAATGGGGAGATGGAGATAAAGAGGACGGGGAGAGGAGAGGAACAGCATGCATGCAAATGAATTAGAAACAGGTTCATATCCTGGAGATGTGGATCTAAATTCTGAGGCGGTCAGTGGGGTCAGAGGTCAGGGCCAGTGATGCTGGCAGAGAGAGAGAGAGAGAGAGAGAGAGAGAGAGCGAGAGAGAGAGTCAGGTTGCTTGGGAAAGCTGCTGACTGGCCAGAACCCTCGGGCTTTTATGACGTCAGCGTCTCTCCTGTCTTCTCTCAGGAACCAGTCAGCTGCAGCAGCCGGTAAAATAACTCGGGGATCAAAGAGTCTCCATTGCCAGCTCTTCTAATTAAATGCTTGAGTGAATGAAGTGAATAAAGGATTCAGATTTTCTACACACGCAGACTAAACAATGTCCTTTTACACAAGAGGAACATAAAGATTCTCCTGATTATTCATATTTTTATTGTGTCTAAGTGTAATAACTGAAAATAGGAACGAAAAGGCTGATCCGCTCTCACGTCGTTGTCTGTTGCACCAGCCACTGACCTCCTGTCAGGCTCAGGGCTGTTCTTTAGGAACCTGGGGAACCTGGGGAACCTGGAGAACCTGGAGAACCTGGAGAACAGCAACACGAGCTCAGGAAGAGCCTGCAAGCTGCTCCAGAGACAGAAGCCGAGACCAGACCCCATCCTGGTCCTGCAGGTTCCAGGAGCAGCTTAAAGCGGCTGCTGCTGTCCGCTGATGCTCCTCGTCCTCGGAGGACGGAGCCAGGGGACGTCCTTGTGGTAAAAGCTGCTTCCTGTGACAGACGCGTCGACTGCGCACCTGTCCGCTCGCTCCCACACAGCTCAGCAGCTGCTTTTACCGTCTTCTCGTGGAGAAAAAACCCCTCCGAGTTGCTGAGTGTTTTATTTTGCCTCCACCGTGGCGCTGACAGCTCAGGGTGGGGTCGGCTTCTCTCCTCCAGCCGAGGGGGCAGATTCCACGTCCTCCAAGGACTGAGGGGGACGTTCCAGGCGATGCTGCAGACACCTGGAGAGCTTTTCCCCAGGTGAGCAGCGATTGCTGCGCTGATCCCCGGCTTCAGGCTGATCCCGGTCGAGCTGATTCATCCTGACCCAAAGTGGCTTCACCCGTCAGCTCCACTCAGGCAGCAGCTTGGCCACAGATTACGGCGGCTCTCCTGCTGAAGGACCCCTCCTCGGCCCTCCTTGTTCTCTTATTACAGGAAGTGACAGCTGACACGGTCGCTTTCCTGTAAAACAGGTTTTCTCTGCTCGCAGCTGAACCCAAAAGAATAAATGCATTACACAAAAAAGTCCTTCTCCTTTTCAATTTAGCTTTGGGGGAGAAGAGTTGAGCAGCGCAGGGATGTGATTTAAATTGAGTTG
The DNA here is from genome assembly GCA_000180735.1 of Tetraodon nigroviridis. NCBI lineage: Eukaryota > Metazoa > Chordata > Actinopteri > Tetraodontiformes > Tetraodontidae > Tetraodon > Tetraodon nigroviridis. Next base: position 41,695 of record CAAE01013761.1, read on the forward strand.
GGTCTCAGACGTCTCTGCTGCTCATCCTTCTGCCTCTGAGTCGGAAATTAAAGCTGGAGTCGATGGCTGCTGGAGCCTGTTGTGTTGTTCTGCTGACTTATGTGGCAACAAGCCCCAAAATGTCCGGGGCATAAGTCTGGAGCTCCGATGGCTGCGGCTATCCCAGACCTGTCACATGGTGCTGGGTGAGGGGTGGAACTCCTCTTTTTCAGGGCAGCCTCGTCCTGGTTCTCACACTCGTTCTTGTCAGCGACTCCAGTTTCTTCTTCTTTGGTGAAATTAGGCGAAGCTAACTGGCGTAACAGACCAGGGAGGTAAACACAGGTTGAATTGGGTGTGTGTTAGTGAGACGGTGGCCGACTCAGTCGAGGTGGAGGAGGGAAGGAAGCGTGGACGAGATGCTGAGGCCGACTCAGGTGACCTTGCTCACAGCTGCTGAATGACAGGTTCTTCCACGCGGCTGCCGGGAAGCAGAGAACTAAAAAGAGAGGAAAAGTCCAGAAATAAATCACTATTATCAGATGACTGTTAATAAGACACACACACTCACACACACACACAGAAGTACTTTTGGGCGAGCATCCATCTGTGCAGACAAAAATGATTTAAAGCACTTGAGGAGAGGATGTTAGAGGAAAGGAATTTTCTGCTAAAGTATTTGTGTATTGATTTGAGGCTGAGCCCTAAAGCGGTTTTAATACTCGGTCGATACGTGTCAGAGCTACAGTTTGTGAGGGGGAACGCTGAGTGTCAGGTGGAGGTAATGAAAGGAAACTGTTTACTGTCAGATTTGACCTTTCTGGGCCAAGTGTGTCATTAATTTCCGCCTGCAGGGGATAAACTCTCCTAAATACATCTTCTGTTATGAGATTATGCATTTTTAATATAACAATACACAACCCTGCCAAAGGAAGACAAACAGGATGGAAATATTTGCAATTTCCTAATGAGGGCGATGGTTGGGAAACAGTTTGGCTTTGTTTTTGTCTGGAAGTTCCTTTTTGCATGTTGTGATCCCTGATCTTTCTGGCTCTGCTCCTCCTGCTTTGTCTCCAATCCCCTGATATTGCCATGGATATATTACACAGCTGAGTCTATCTGTGATGGAATCGAGGCAATAAAAGGCTTTATTTACCCTTATCTGAAGCCGATCCCTAAAAAGCTCCCTTCCATAATACTGAGTGAGACGCAGTCAACAAGAGCGCACCTCCTGGCAGGATCTCCTTCTTATATCCATTTATTAAAACGTCTTATTCAGTGTCACTGTTCGTTGCAGGTTATTGCCACAGATTTAAGGCAGCCAAGCGTCCCCCCGTGAGCGGCTGAAGCTAATGGAGGCGCTCCACCGCAGAATAGGAGGGACGGCGCTTCCGGACTGCTGATTCAGGTCTCATCGTTGACTGCTAAAGAAAGAAAAGCAATTACAGAAAGGTTCCGTCAGGGACTTTGGCTTTGTGCTTTTTCAACGGAGGCCAGTTTTGGACGCTGGCGGCGCTGAGGAGAGTTTGAGGACGACTTCCTGCTTCAGGAAGTTGTTTTTCTGCTGGGAGATTTGCTGCAGGCAAACAGAAAGATGGGTCTCGGTTTTTAAAAGGATCAAATCGGATGCAGCAGCAGCAGCTGCAGCGGCAGCAGCAGCAGCAGCACGGGCCTGCATCGCTGCATTGCTCACCCTTTGCTTTCCAGAGCACCCGGAGGACATTTGGAGGACCAATGGATTTTTTTGCTGATATTCTCCTCCATGAACACACCTGTCAGCTTTGATCTGCAGGTCTCAGGTTGAAGAACAACATGAAAATTGACCTTGTGGTAGTTGTGATTCAGAAAATGCAGAAAATGCAGTTTCCCGCTGATTTTGAAGAGGATTAGGGATGGATTGCTGTCTAATCTGAGCGCCGCAGCGCCCAGATCTGTTCCTGGTGCCGGAACAACCAACAAACTCCTCGCCATGACTCTTGCTGCCTGAGTGGCTCTTTACAGGTTTTCGTGGCTAAATGCTGGTGTGTTTCTGTGGACTCATCGGAGAGGGGCTCTACTGAGGACCGGCAGCCTGGTGGGAGGGTCAGCCCTTCCGGAGCGCCTGGCTGAGCTGTGTGAGCACCTGAGCGCCTGGGCGTGGGCAAACAGCGTCTGTGGTCGTTAGTGCTGAGGTGAAAGCTCCACCTGCCGCGGTGTGAAGTGTCCTCGTCCTGCTGCGGAATCGGCCAGCCCCCCCGCTGTGCTGCCTCAGTCTTTACTTCCACTCTTGGAGACGCCTGCAGTGAAAAGTCTGGGATGAGAAACTGGCGGTAGGGAGAGTTTTTCAGTGATGGCATGACCTTGTTGCTTTCTGGCATGGCTGTGCACAGACGGATGCATTTAAAGGGAAACAACCTGACAGCATCCCCCGCTCGTCCCGGGAGGTGTGATGGACGGTGCGAGCCCATCGTAGCGTGGAAGGATTGCCAGCTTCCACGGCGAGGGTTGTGGTGACAGGTTGGGCAGCAAGTGTCTGATTTACTGTGTGAAGCTCAAGTTAAACTGACCTCGAGTCAACAGAGGCAGGTGTAAAACGCAGAGGTGCTGCCCCCTGTGGTGGGAGGAGGGAGATGTCCTCCAGGCCTTTCTGGGTTGCACCTTCCAGTACGCAAACACACGTTTTACCTTTATGCAAAGACAAAAAGCTGGAATATAAATGTGGACAATAGCGGGTTTCTGTCCCAGCAGAGGCCTCAGTCCAAATATAACCTGCAATCTGGTCCCATGAAAGCAGCAGCTACAGTGGCCTTTTCCTGTCCTTGGACTCTTTGTGATGAGAGCCCCTCTTTCCCCCCCGTTTTAAGGCTGGGATGACTGGGAGACGTGCCCTTCATGTAAATATCCCCCTGTGACGTGGTTTCAGAACAAAGACGCGGCGTGTCTGGTGCGCTAGCCTTGCTCCGAGCCCCGGGTTGAGACATTCCCTGTGGGGCTAATCTATCACCACCTGATTTATAGGCTGCACAGGCGGGGGGTAAAAGATGGAGAAGTAGAAAAGTGGACTGAAAAAATGGGAAGAAAAGCAGGAGAAAGGGAGGAGTGGTGTGGAAATGATAATCATGGAAGTGTTTTCTGTAAAGAATTGTCTCATCCTTATTATGTGATTTTGGTTGGTGATAATTGTTATTACAGAAATTAATGTCCTTGACAAAACTGAACAAATGACTGCAGCATTTAATTGTTGGCGGATTCATGTTGGTTTATCACAGCAACTGTTGCAGCTTATGAAGGACAGCGTTATCTAATCCGTTCATCGGCTTCATCTGGCCCTGTTTTCTAGCCGGTAGTCTGTGGTCCTGGAGTGTGAGCGTCCAGCTTTGCTCAACAATTCAACAGATTGTGTTTAAACTGATTAAAAATGCTACTTGCATCCAGTTCATGGATGCCCCTGTGGCTTCTCTCCTCCCCCATCCTGCTCTCTCCCCTCTGCTGACGTCTTCCATCGCGGCCAGAGTGCAGACCACCGCTGACGTTGGCCTGAGTGGTGACGGAGGGGCTGTGAGTGCTTGTCAATACCTCCCCTCCCTATCGCTGCTTCCCAGATGGCAGCGGCCACCCCGGAGCTGTCCCGCTCCGTCACACAGCCGAGGCTACCAGGCAGAAGGCATTGAGGGCTTCTAGAATCAGCCAGCGATCAGGCTGGAGGTTACAGCACAGAGAGGGAGCGACCTTTGACCTGGCCCAGTTCAGTGTCCCTTCCTCGAAGCTACAGCGCACGTGGCTCCAGCCTCTCTCACCCCTCTCAGCAGGTTCCCTCTATCCTCCGAACAATGTCAGTGATTTTCTTGTGCCAGGCTGCAAAAGAGGGGGCTCTTCCCGGCTGTCGGGGCTGCTGGCGTGCACAGCTGGCGTGCACAGCCAGTCAGAGCAGCTGCTCCTGTGTGGGTCTGCGTCATAAAAACAGAACCGCTATTTGCTTTTCCATTCTTCTGTCATTTAGAACGCCTTCACCAAGGCTTCATACTTGGGTTTAGAACCAAACACACATAAATATGTGTCAAACTTATGGTTAACATAAACAGGGCAAACACAGCATCCGCCCAGACAGGCGCTCCATCAGTGCCTCGTGTCATTAACCCCAAGGTGGGTCTTTTTCTCCAGGCCCTTCGTTATTTTAACAAACGACCCACCTGACCCCGCTGTCGCATCCTTTCACACGCTCCACCTGACCTCATAAATATCTCGGAGAGCAAAGCAACAGTCGAGTGAATCATCGGTGAGTGAATCAGGTTTTGGGGCTGATGAACTTTCAACTTTTTCTGCCCTTTTTTTTGGTTGCGTGGTTGAAATTGCCTCCTCGGGGACCTCAGCAACCCCCGAGCGTTAAGGAAACGCACTTTCAAAAAGCGGGATATGGAGAGATGCAGGGGGATTTTATTATTAATTGCATTGGAGCGTTCCACATGCATCAGCAATGCGCCTCTGTTGCCGTCGTCTCATTACTGCGCAGCCACTTCAGCAACTTGCTGCAGATGCTGGCAGCTTCTCTTCTACTCTTTCACCAACCAAGGCTTCTCTCAATCTACACGTCCCATTAATATTCCCGTTTTTACCGAGAGGACGTCTCTGCTCTGTTGGCGGACGGGGTTGGTGGCTTTAGCTTCCCTCCCTTCCTCCTTTCCTCCCTCCTCTGTTATGATGTTGTGGGAGGAAGACACAAGTTTCTGCAAATATCAGAGTCTTTTTGTGGTGATAGTTCTTTTTCTGTTAATGTTAATATCGAGGCGATGCCAAAAGAAGAGATGTCATTTATTATCTTTCCGCCATTTTATTGTTCACAGATGCATAAAAACAGCAACGTTTGCATCATTGAAGACCAATTAAAAAAAACAAGACAAAATCTCCAAATTGTTTTAGTTGGCAGTAAATATCGTAAATACAAAGACAGCAGTGGGGGCTGAGCTCAGATCTTGATCCCAAAGAACATGAAGGAACAGCTTCTCCTCTGATCGCTCCCTTCCCTGGATCCATCGTTCAGCGCTGGTCTGACACATCTGCTCCTTCTACACCTGAACAAAGAAACCACATATGACGGCCTCAAAACTGCAAAAGACCCCCCCAAAACCCCAAACATATCCCAGCTCGTCCTTCTAGTCCAGGCTGCCTCTCGGACGACCGACCTGCTTCATGGTGAGGATGTGTAATAAATGCATTTGGGTTCTAAACACACTTTGTTGCTACACAAACTTTTTGGATCCAAACTGTTGTGGTGACAGAACTGTTGACTCAGATGCAGTAAAAAACCTCTTTTAAACTTTGGCTGTTCTAATTTGAATGTTTCACCACAACTTCCATCTGTCTTGGAATGGTGGCGCCTCCAGGCTGGTTTTGGTGCATCTTGGCTCAAACACCATCAGCTCTTTCCGACCTCTTCTTCTTCTTCAGACGCCACTTTCTGCTCCATGCTGAAGAATCCAGGTTGAACCCAACCTTTTCAGATGCTGCTTTAACGGGAACTCCAGCCCCCCAAAAGGACCCCGTACAGCCTGTTCTCTCCCTCTCCTGCTTCCCTCCATCACGCCCAGCATCTTTCTTTGCTAATGATGCTGTAAATGCTTACGCTCCTGTTTTCAAGGTGCACACACCTTCTCCCATCTTCACCTTGCTCCTCGCCGCCTCCTTATCCCAGGGCACCTCCTTCATCCCGTTCTCAACCTCCTGACTCCACCTCTGCTGACCTTCTCAGGGTGAAACCCGCGTGGGTTTAATTGGCCGATATCAATTAAACGGTGGAAGCAGCAGCACTCACAGGGGAGAAGAAGTGGAGTTTGCTCCAGCTAGTTATCTCTGCTTCTTTATCGGACTCTGAGACCCTCCGCTCTTCCCCATACATCCAGTCAATGCCTCGTTCTCCCCCCACTTCAGCCAAATCTTCCCTTTCATTACACAGCCATCTCTTTCTCTCTGCACTTCACCCCGTTCCCCACATCTCCCCTCCCTTATCCATTCCTGCCGCCACTTCTTAAATAGATCCCCGCGGCAGCGGCTGAGCCAGACACGGCCTCCATCATGGGACCGAGAGGAGGCTAATGCCTTTTTAATGAGGCCTCGGCCACAGTGTGACACACTGAAGTGGAAGGAATCGGTGGCCGGCGAGGCCTCGGTCCAGGGTATTTATCACCTAAAACCCTCTGATCCACTGTGCCGGTGGGAGAGCCGCGGACACAGGCAGAGGTTGAGGAGGAGAGAAAGTTACTGAGAAACATGTATCGCAATGGGAAATAGAGCAATTAGGGGAACAGAAAAAGCTGAAACAGAACTAGAGGAATCTTCAGTGATCAGATAGAGTTTGTCCACGATTAGCATCTCACCCCTGAAAGCTGCTAAACTGTAAAAACAATCATTTTTCTTTCTTACTAATTAATTTTTTCTGTACGTATCGCTGCACCACAGAGGAGCCTGGTCCGGCTCCAGGAGGAAGAACCCACATTATTATATTCCCACTTCATCCAATATTAACGCCCACTGGACCCAGAGTTCTAATATGAATTTTCATGAAATGGTCGTCAGTAGCTGAATAGCACATTTTTAACCAAAGAAAAACCACCAATTTCATTATGACCATCAGTGATTGGAAGCAATGGTGGGTGGAAAAGAGGTTCTGAACAGGAAGTGTACATATACCGCCTTAAACTCCGTACAGACTCCATCAGTGTGCTCACTTATGACTTCAAGGACCAGCTCACACCTCATAAAACACGTGCAAGGGATGACGGAACGGCCGCAGTCGGCCATTTTCCACCTCGCTAAAGTGATCGGAGCTCAGAGTCGTTCTGGGTTAAAAAAAAGGGTGATGCAGGCTGATCCTGCTGGAGAGGAGCTGCCTGACAGGACAGCGATGGCTGGGCTGGCAGACAGGTGACGCTCCATCACCTCCACCTGTGAGAGCCATGAACGCTGCCTCAGCCTGTGTGAGGGAGGAGAGGCGGCCATGAGCCAGAGCACGTCACAGGAGGAGGATGCAGGGCCAGGAACATCGGCACAAAAGAGGATTCAGCGTGGGATTTGCGTGCAGACATGGTTGGTCTGCTTCTAATTCTGAGATTAAAAGATGATCTGTAGTTTGAGGAATTCCTGTTTCAAAACATCTCAGATATTTAATGTTGTTAGCGGTTGTTGCTCTAATCAGTGTAAAAGATGGAGCTTCCTGTGTGTGTGTGTGCTTGATTAAAGTAATCATCTGCCTTCCATGACCGCATACACTGCATGGTGTAGCTTTAATCATCAATACGTTCTGCCTGTAAATGAAAACAAAGCGATTTACATTCATTTACAATTCTGAGCAGCTGCTGGATTTCACAGCCAAGCGAGGAAACATCAATTTATCACAATTTGTTCAGGTGCTCATAGTCCGTTAATGATTAGTCATTTATCTTCTTCACACAGCTGAAACGCGGGAGGATGACAAAAATCTGATCTGACTCCCGTCTTCATCCTCTTTTTTTTTAAATAAATATATCAAATGGAAGTTTTATTGATGCTGCGCTCGCACATGTGGCTTTTTTTTTAACACTTTCATGGTGTCAGAAGAGAATTTTAGAGAATTTCTCTCATCTTTGAGGCACAGCTCTGGTTTTGTCATTGGTTGTTATTATAAATTCATTTTATTGTTGCATAAAAAAAAAAGCTTCCACTCGGTTGTGGGAAATCTGCTGGGCTTGTTTCAGGTCTGATGTGGGACAGTGATGAATACGCAGCTTCGCCGTCATTAATCAGGTTGCTGCCGGTTGCCCCCCCAGGGGCCCCTGGAGTAGTGCAGACCTTGTAGACCCTCCTTCTTTCCTCTCCCACCATCTTCCTCCTGACATTCTTCATCTTCATCCCAAAGTCCCTCTGTCTCAGTGCAAAAAAAGGAAAAAAGGTGATGAAATCTGGAAATAAATGGAAAAGAAAACAGATAAAGAGATGAAGGTAGCATCAAGGGGTTGGGCGCTGGAGTCTTTAGCCTCTCCTCCACCTCTCCATCCTCCGCTGCGCCCACAGACAGAACCTGCTGGTGGTCTTAACAAGGCGTCTGTCCTTGGGAGGGTTCCCTCCTCATCAATCAGCGGCAGGAGTCACCCAGGCCAGAGATGGACGGAAAGATGGACCGGATGGAGGTAGAGGAAGGAGGGAGGAAGGTGAAATCATTTAATTAGGAGATGGAGGGAGCGACAATCACCCATTCCAGGAGGTTTTCACACTCTTACAGGAAGAGAAGACTCGCTGCATCTGAAATCAGCACAGAGGCAGCAGCCGCCACCGTCCCCGGAATCCCAACCTATCGGCTCGTTAGTGATCCGGGAAAAGACTTTCCATGTGGGCCCTGAACCAGGAAGCAGAGTCGGACCTGCGTCAGCAGCAAAGACTTTTGTTTATTACTGGAACAAACACAAAGAAGAACTCATTTCCTGCTATCAACAGATGGAATCACATTTTCCATTTGGTTTCTTTTGCTTTCTGGAAATGGATCGCTGCGAGGCCTAACAGGCTGTTCCTGACATCCCTCGCTCCCTCCCTCGCTCCCTCCCTCGCTCCCTCCCTCGCTCCATCAGCGGTTTGCAGTCCCAGTGGGCTGCAGAATCCCGCCCCTGACTTCCAGAAGCCGCCATTCCGGATCCCAGCAGCTGCAGTGGAGCTCCCCGCCGGTGCCCGAGGCCCTGACCTCAGCTCCATTCCACGGCTATCGGCGGAGGAAGCGCACGCTCTGAGATCATGAGATCCTCGCAAACAGGGGGGACGGAGGTGCTGGGGGCCACATGAAGACCCCCCCCCCCCTCATGTTTTCATTCCAGGTAGATTAACTGGCTACATTTGTCCCGATGACGTGGTCGGTGTCGCGTTTTACTGCACAACAGTTCAACTGGGCTGAACCTCAGTCAGACGCGCTTCAGGACACACACACACACACACACACACACACACACACACCCCCACACACACACACGCACACAGACAGCAGTTATGTGTGCGACTGCTCTGTACCACATCAATCTCAATCTTTCCTGTCCTGACTGACAACTTTAGAAACACCCCCAGAAGGTGTGTGTGTGTCACAGCGCTCAGTCCGAGCCTGCTCGGCCCCTCCCCCCCTCTCTTACCTGTGCCTGATCACACACACCTGCGCTGCTTTGCTAACGAGCCACACCCGCAGCTCACTGCCAATCAGACTGTTCTAAAAGCTGCCGGAGGAGAAGCCCAGTTTGCCGGATGTCTCTTCGTCCCTGTACTGAGCGTCCAGCAGGATCTCCTGACTGATCTTTGGACTCGGAGCTTCTGCCTGAACCAGACCTGATCTGGCTGGAACGCCCTGGTAAACCTGCCTGCCTGTTCCCATCCTGACTCCCAGGTTGCCAGATCCTCTGTTTGTCTGCCTGAATAAAGCCTGGTTTTGTTCTACAATTGTTTTGCTCTTGGGTCCGACTCCGGAACACTGACTGTGTGTGTGTGTGTGTGTGTCCGTGTCCGTGTCCGTGTCCGTGTCCGTGATGAGTGTTCCCAGGAACCAGTGAAAAACTCCGTCTTGTGCCTTTCTGCCTGCTCACCTGAACCAGTCCTGTCGGGGGCCCAGCTCTGCTGGGTGGAGCGTTTGTTCTTTGAGTGTGTTTTTCTGCGTCTTTGGCCTCTTGATGCCGTTTTTAATGATCTCGGTAGGTGTGTTGCTGCTTCGGGAGCTGTCAGGCTGCTCGGGGAAGTCATGAACACACACATATAAAAGTTCTTTTCCTTCTCGTCTGTGCATGAAAGAGTGCTGAACCTTCGCCTCTGGTTATCTTTTTCCAGCTCGGTGTATTTTTTCCCTCCATCTGTCCACACGTCTGTATTTAAACTTAGCCGTGCGCTGGAGTCTGACACGTGCACGAGGAGGTGTGGACCTGCTCCTAAAGCCTTGTTTTGGATCAGAGTCGGAGACAAGGATGTCATTGATACAGATCTATTCCTGATGTAAATATATCTGCGCTCGTTTTTCCTCCCACACACACTCGTATTGATGCTGATGCAGGCGCTGCCCACGCTTGTAGCCACGGGCAGGAGAACTGATGAAACTCTATGACGGCTGGAGTGTTTCTCCATCTCCAGGCTGGGCCCCTCTCCCCACAGCTGCTCTCACCTCTGGGCTAATCAGACGCTAAAACTGAAGCCTGATGCTGGCCGACTGTTGCTGTGCAGGTTCTGCTGGGAGGAGGTTCTGCTGGGAGGAGGTTCTGCAGGGAGGAGGTTCTGCTGGGAGGAGGTTCTGCTGGGAGGAGGTTCTGGTTGTAGGTGCTCAGGGTCCTGGGGTGGAGGGTTGGAGGCTTCATATTCAGCCTCTGATGGCAGAAGTGCTGTTTGAATGTGTTTATATCTTTGTTTTTATTGTGGAGCGTCTCTCTTCGGGTTTTTACTTCCCGGCTTCGTTCCCAGTTCTTCTTTTCTGACGAGTCAACAGAAGCTCCGAGCTGCCCGTCACAATAGGCCTGATCATAAACTCCTCGTTTCTGCAGTTTGCGCCCTTTTTAAGGCTTAAGCTTTGCTGCTTTATGGTATTTTGCCCTCACCTCCATCACAAACACCATTTTCTTTCAACAACACACTCCATTTAACAGGAATCATCAGAAACAGTCGTGTGAGTCCAGGTGAAATAAAACGCCTGCGGTTTCCGGAGGTGCTGAGCCTTCCAGAGGCACCTCTGTGCTCCTTTCTTTCTCTGTACTTGCAGGTTTGCTTTTCTCCTGTCCTAAAAGAAGAGACGTGGCGTTTGATTTGGGTTAAACGTGTCCTCTTTGAATGTAGTTCAGCTCGTTTATGGCTTCACATTCTTTAATTTGTGGAGAACATCTGTGAACATCTCAACTCATCATCAGTCTTAGAAATTCAACTCTTTGGAATGTTTGCGGTGCTAAACGGTGGTTTTTTAATGCTCTCCCTCTGCGCCCGTCCAAGCTCTGTTTGTCCACCTGTCCGTCTGTCCTTTGCACCAGGTTTAAAAGCATCTGAACCTGCCGTATGAGTCTCGCTGTTGATTCCTGGTGATTGATGGCGTAAAGATGATTTATTAGTCATGTCGGAGAGCAGGCAGCGGGGAGAAAGCTCTTTTGTTCCTGTCTTTTGAGCGCCTGGCTGTTGTTTTTCATTTTGCTCGCTCCGTCTCCCCCTCTCTCTGCCTCCCTCCCTTCTCCGCTGTTGTCACCCTGCAGTGCTCCTTTAGATCTGGCTGTGAAGTTGATTTGTGGCAGGAAAGGCAGCACCTTCGGTCCACTGGATCTCTGGAGCGACTGAAGGAGCCGTGGCCAGAGGTGCGACGCTCCTGTCTCACACTCTCCAGTGGCCCCATGATTTGCTAATTACATGATTCTGTAGGTTTCCATGGGGATAAATGCCTTCATCCTGTCGGAGATGTGGCAGGCGTCAGGAGGGATGAGGAGCGAGTGAGGTGATGGCTGGAGCTGACAAGTCTCAGAGTCCTCAGGTTCCTTCTGAATCGATCAGGTTGTCAGGAAAGCTATTCTGGTGGCGGTCTGGGCTTTCCTACTCACCCTGCACAGGTGTCCACCCACTCAGACAACGGCAACGCCTGTCACAGTTTCATGTGATTTAAAATCACCTTGTTTCACAATGAAGCAACAGATGAGTGGAAAACCAGGAGAGGAAAGGCAAAGAATCCGACAGAAGATAACAGATTTGGTGTTTCATGACTTCTTACTGCTGGTTGACGCTTTGAAACCATGAGCGAATGTTTCTGAGGTTGACGTACGAGTCAAGGAAAAGCAGGACGAGAAAAGTGTGTGTGTGTGTGTGTGTGTGTGTGTGTGGTCTAGGTCTCATGCAGATGTCTTCTTCCTTATTCCAGATTGTGCAGAAATATTTTCCCCCTTTAAATGAAAGTATGATTGGCGATGAGATGCGCGATCCAGTTCAGCAGTGACACGTTCTGGAGAGCTGTGGTTTGATATCGCCTCGTTTGAGTGTGATGAGACATTACGTGGAACGATGTGATGTGACTCAACAGAGCATCAACACTTCCATTTAAAATCTGTTCGGGAGCAAAAAAAGAGAAAAATCCTGTAAACAATAAATCAGCTTGGTGCACCTGAGCGAGAGAAGAACCCAAATGGGCTCTGTCAGATTGCATTTGCAAAATAATTTATTACGAGGTAGAGGATGTTTCCCAGCAGATGAAAAAAGAATATGTATTTTACCTTTTTTATTTCAGTGATTTTCACATATTACAATAAATGCAACATTTTGAAGGGAAAACAGTAAGTATGTCATAAATAACTGGGAGATCACCTGTGCGCCGCTCGTAGGAAGCATCATTACTGCCGTAAAGAGCCAGAGTTGGAATAAACCATCAAAAAGGAAGCGTGACCATTAGCTTAGGAAGAGCCGGCTCAAATGGAAGGTCTCGGTTGGATGCAGAGGTGGAGCTGAAGCAGGCGGGTTTGGTTGGGTTGGATTTATGGAAGATGGAGCTGGTGATACAGGGACAGAAAACAGCTGGAGAGGCAGAGGAGATAAACACACCTGCTCTGGATGAAGATGAGTCCAGTGGGACAAGGACTACCCACACTCCACTGTGGGGGTGAGAGTGCTCCAGATTTCTGACCAGTTCGGCCAGAACAGAGCAATGTTTTCCTCCCTGAGAAGGACCAGCCGGTGTCTAAAAAGACAACAGAACCAGAGAACCAGGGAGGGACCGGAGGACTCTTCCTGGCGGAGCGCCACCTGCTCCACTGTGATCCTGGGTCCAGGGTCCAGTTTGGCCGGGTGGCTGTGGGCTGGTCATTGACGCGCCAGGTCTCAGGGGGAAGCACACGGCTCCATTTACACACAGATTTAATCTCACAACAATGAAAAAGAAAAGCTGCTGCAGATGCGTCGTAGCTCAGCTGCTGCCACTCCGGCCTGTCAGGAGGAATCCTATCTGATCAAGCATCCTGCTTCCCTTCCTCCTCTTCCTCCTCCTGTTCATAGACACGAGATGATTCCACAAGAATCAAACAGCAGCCAGAACGTAACTGAAAGGCAAATGTGTGCCGCGAGCTCCTTCGGAGGTAAAGGTAATCGCCTGAAGAACAGCTAGCTAAAGAAAATGACACGTCTCCTGAAAACGCTGCCATCAGTTTTTCCTTGTTTATTTCATTTTCCGTCTGCTGGTGAGAACCCAGGCCAGGTGATGGCGTTTCCAGTCTAAAGCCATAACTGATGCCCCCTCTTGGTGTGTTGCTGCTTTCCCCCTTAAGTGGAAACAGAATCATGCTGGACTCTGAACGCGTGATTGACTGACGTCCCTCTTTCTACCGGAGACGAGGTTTTTACGGGTTTATGTGAGCGCCACAGAGCAGAGATAGGACTGCATCGTGCCTGAAGAAAGAATTCTACCATGAATTCTGCAGAAGGTTCGTTTACCTTTGCTTCCTCACTTTTTCACCTCTCTCCTAATATGAATATTTCATCTCCTCCTTTCATGATTCCATTCTTCATTATCCCCATTTGCCTCTCAGCTGCATGCCTTCATTGTAATGCTGCCTCCCTGCTGCACCACTGAGCCTCGTCTTCCCGCTCCTTTGCCTTGGTAATGTATGTTCACGTGTCCCTGATCCACTTCAGGAGCCGCTTTTTGTTTCATTTTCACCTGTCAGTCAGAATGAAAATCACGTCCGTCGCCACTCGGCAGAGGTGCGAAACCTCGGAAGCCGTAGCTGTCAGAGCTGTTTGTGCTACCATGAGACTGATTCCAGCAGCTAATGACTACAAGCGCTGCAGATGGACTCTGAGCAGAACAAGCACGGGACCCTTTATCGCTCCACAGCGGCAACAGTTCAAACAGTGATGTATCTCTGCTCTCTTCCAAGCCAAAATAGGTTGGTTCCTGCATGTGTGATACTGCTCTGTGGAAAGTGGAATAAATTAAATAGGAATAAAACAGTGTGAAAAGATGAGAACTTTGATTTGACCTTTTTGACCCTGATTTGATGTAATTCACGTCATGGTCTATAGGGGGAACCATATCACTGCTGCTTCAAAACGACTTGGCCTTTCTACACACACACACACACACACACACACACACACGCACACACACACACACACACACACACACGCACACACACACACACACACGCACACACACACACACACACACACACACACACACACACACGCACACACGCACACACACACACACACACACACACACACACACACACACACACACACGCACGCACGCACGCACGCACGCACGCACGGACCACGTGAGGAACAACTGATGAGAGTTGGGCCAGAGTGTGATGAGCAAGGGGAGGTCTTGACTCACTGGCAGATGACTCAAAGATCATTCATTCCACCAAAATAGATTCCCAGCTTTCTGCAAGTGTTAAAGCAGAGTCACAGGCACGGTGCAGCTGCGCTGATGAGTGTAAGCTAGGCTGCAGGGTGCACTGTACCTGTGCATTGAGCTAGTGTGTGTGTGTGTGTGTGTGTGAGACTTTTCACCTGCGCAGAGAACACTTTGGCCTCTCACCACTCTGCAGATGGCCGTTCCAAACGTTGGGACTTGTTAGTTAGTTAGCTGGGATGGTTGGGTTAGCGGCTGGGTAGTTCATGATGCCAATCAAAGTGTGTATGTGTTTGTGTGTGTGTGTGTGTGCGTGTGTGTCCTGTCCAACCATTTACTGTAGCACTTCTGGTTTGATTCTATCACTTTGAAAGGATTCACTCCTCCTTTGATCCCTTTTGCCTCTGACGATGACGTCGGATCCTTGAACAGAAAACCTTCT
>CAAE01013761.1:122167-133279 GCA_000180735.1 Tetraodon nigroviridis
TGGATCTTTGTAGCTAACCTTTAACGTATGAGATCTCATGCACGTGGAGAACATCAGTATCAAAGAGAACTGATGAGAGGGAGCTAATCACCATCATGCTGATCAGCCCTCACACTGCTGCTGCTGCTGCTGCGTGTCTCTATAAAAAAGCTCATCATTCCAGAAATTCTTTTCCTTACAAATAAAACGTAATTCAACACTTTAAATCGACATGAAAGTTTGTGGTTGGTGAGTTCACATCTGGAGATTTGCAGTCAGTCTGTAGATGATGGATTAACGTTTGGCAGATTAAAGCACCATGTTGGGACCCAGTGAGCCAGGCTGAAATCTGCTTCATGCACATCACTCTGTTTTTAATCCATCCTTGTTGAAAACAAGGAGACCTGAGTGGAGGACAAAAGTCCCCCAGCTGTCCAAAAACACTTCCTAGCACCATAATTGAATTACACTGATGGTGAAGTCATATATCTGCTCTCTGGGAGATAAAGGTTATTTCTGGAACGCTTTGAGATGATAAAAACTCAGCTTTGTTTTTTTGGAGTGGGGCAAAATTCCAAGAATTTCGAATCTTGCACTTTGAAATAACTATAAGACAGTTTCCAGAGATGTTTTGACTCCTTGGCTACTTCTACAGATTTAACAGGTGAGCATCTTAAAGCCGTTTTTCGAGGGGTCTTCCCTTCATCTGAAATTCCTCTGCCAGCTAGCAACTTTGGCTATATCTAAGTCATTAGCTTGAAAGTAAACATCAGAGCACAAGATGAATGAGGAAACTTCTGCTACTATCCTCAGTTAAAAGAATTCCTTTTTATTAGCTTTGAAAAAAATGCAAAAAAAATGCAATTAAAGTCAAAGGTAACTGTAACTTAGAGGCAATCCAAAAGGGCCCAAACACAGCCAGAAATATTCAGCAGTCCCCTGAGTCTGTCAGGCCGGCTGATTCCAGATCAGATCGTGTATCTTTTTCAACTTGATCAACCTGCCGACCTGTAAACGACAACACGAAGCATCTGGCTATGAGCAAGACCCTCAGACTGGGGCTCAAGCCGCTTGGATGAACTCGCTGTTCCTGGACGAGGAAGATGTCCAGGCATCCAAATCTTAATATGCCATCTGACCAAAGATTCTGCGTGTGTGTGTCAGCCTGTGTGAGAATTCAGCAAGTCATCGACAGCGAGAACTAAACCTGCCGGTCATCCCAAAGTCATCTGGACCGCTTAAAGAAATTAAGGTCTGTCTCCAGCGACTAATTCCATCACATCAGTCACGTTGGAACAAAAGCTTGTCTAGACGAGGCAACAGATCGTCGGATTAGGTGGTGGAGAGTAAAAGGAAGAAAGCTAGAAAATGGGGCAAAAGAGGAAAAAACAGCTAACACACACATGCACCACTTTTTCCATAGATGGGTGGGTGGCGGTGGGTGCTGGGGGCGGGAGGGCCAGGGCCTGTTTGTATAATTTGATTTGGATTTAGTGTTGCTTGGAAGAGCGACGCAAATTCTACAGGGATTAATCCAGCTTTAATTCAATCTAGCTGCCGCTGCCTAAAGCAGCCTTGCAACTTCTCTGCAGTGAGGACTGTTCAGAGCAGCCTCGTCCGGAAAGAAAGAAAGAAAGACAAAAAATGATTCTCAAATAGTTTTTGTTTCTTCTTTTTCTTTGGATTTGTGTGAGAAAAAAAGCCTGACCTACTTTGCTCTTAATTTTGGGGAAATATGGGCTGCAAGGCAGGGTGCTTCAACAAGCAGCTGCTTTTATTTTGCGTTACTCGTTTGGATTAACTGCTGTTGCTACAAATTAGGATGCTCATTAGGACTCATTAGGAAGGAGATCCAGGCACCAGTGGCCTCATTTGTAAAGATGAGCCCCGCGATAACGTCTGATCATACCCATTTTTATCTGCAGGGAATCATGTAAAAAACATATTCATATTTTTGGCCTTGATGAGTAGTTTTTCATGGCAACATTTTAGAACCAGATTTGACATTTTCTTCTCTCAAAAACCATAAAGAGCGTTGTGATGCTGCTGAACTGAGCTTTCAGTTAGATGGATTTTAAAACCTCTAAGAAGACATGAAAAGAAGTGCCAGACAGTAAATTAACCAAATTTATTTATCCAGTGTTTCACCACTGAGCTTCTACGGCTGCTGTCCATCTGCCCCCTCCGCTGTTGCATGCTGGGACGCAGGGCTCTAACTCAGTTCAGTCCTGCAAGTCTGAAAGATCTTATCATGACAGACATATGCATGCACATTTAGACACACACCAAATGTAATCACTGGTGCTGTCGGATCACGACTGTGCAGAAGCACTCTGTGAGGTGGAGTTCAGCCCTTAACACGGCACGCAGCGCAGTTGTTGGCAGCGCGTTAGTTCTGCATGGTTAGCTGGGTGACTTGGCATTTAGACGGCTGCTGATAACGGAGGCCTCAGGTGGGAGTGTGTTTGTGGGTGTGTGTTTGTGTGTGTGTAGGCTAATCATCATGTCCCCAGAGAGACTGTGAGGGAGACCAAGGACACCCACAGTCTGCAGATCTGGCCTCATCCAACCGCTGCGTTTGCAGTATTTGTAAAACAACCAGTGTATACAGAGAGGAGAAGTTAGTTTTTATCATGTGACCTAATTCCAAAGAGAATACTAATCATGTGATTATTTCCATCAACAAACTCTGGGAATGGCATGCTCTCACAAGCTGATAAAATGGTGTTAAAACCAATCAAAGCTGGCGCTGCGGCTGCATCACTGCTTGCATCTCATTACTGGAGTCTGTGCACACACTGATTTTGCTTTTGGCACTGATAAAGAAAAAACAAATGTTTTTTTTATTACCTGCCACGCTTTTCCAAATGGAAAATAAATAAGAGACACAGCCAAGTGAGTTATGTGCTCGTCGAAATATATATATTTTTTATCGTATTCATAAATTGCATTTAGATATTTTAATTTTAAGTTGCAAACGTCCGCAGCCAGGAGGAATATCTAACAGCTCTGAGAGGCGTCAGCAATTCCCTGTACTTTCACGACGATTGAATATTCTTTTCGTTTTCTGTTGCGTTTTGATATTGTGACCCTGATGTATTGTCTTTATCGTTACTTCCCGCTTTCCCCCTCTCCCTGATCAGTCTCACCTGTGTCTTCTTGTTGCTCCGCCCCCGTTGATGTAACCCAGGCCTTCATTTGTTCTTCTTAGTTGCTAAGTGGTGATCCATTGTTTCTCGTCTGAGTGGATTTTCCTGTTTTCACCTTGTTCCTGGATTTCGGGATTTTACGTGTTGATTCTGTAGCATCTGCTAGGAGTTTTTTTCTGCATGTTTTTTTTAAAATCTGAAGTGAATAAAGACCATGACAGCTGAAGTAGGACTTATCTGACCAGTATGGTCCTTCTGTTTTAGCTATTTTAGCTGAATTTCATTAGCTTCTTAAAAGTATTGTAGATTTCACCCTAACCTCCTTAACTGTTTTATGTTCTGGACACGTGTGAAAATAAATGTGTGGTTTGGTTTTACTGGTTCATCTGTCCTCATCAATAACTGTCTCAGGTTCCTCATCAAGCCTTTGGCGTGACGAGCAGGAAGCGTGTTGAACTACAGGAATTGGATCAATCCTGACTCAGGTTTAAAAAGCTGCTGTTTGTAGAGAAATAATTCCTGTTCATGTGTGTTTTAGTGAATGCACTGAGAAATGCTGTTGATGGTGCGGATGCGTCCTGACTGGACTGATTACCTGAGTGGGTGTTTTTCCGAATTTGGAGTGGGAGTCGTTCTGTAATGGCTATTGACAACAATAATTGCAGCTCTGCAGACAAACCACCATAATCCATCTTTCTCTTTTTTCACCCCCTGCCCCCCTGGCTGCTGTCTGTGTGTAAATTACTGTCGTATGTCGGATATGGTTGGAGGTCACTGAGGCACTGTGTGTTGCACGTGGAATAAAGTGTGTTTCATGCCTTTGCTCAACCTTTTTGACAGGAACAATAACAAAGCAGCATCTCTTTTTTAATGAACTGAACAAAAATCTCCAAATTCCTGTTGAAGTTTTTAGTGACGGTTGGAGAAGAAGCGAGTCGCGCGCCCCTGTCAGCATCCGAGGTTCACATGGAGGTCACATAGGCACGCTTGGCTGTCTTCACGCTCCACCGAATCTTTGTTACAGGTGTTTGGATGAGATAAAGAAGTGGGAACAAACCGTGTAAAGCAGTTTGAGGCTCAAAGAGACCGCTTTTAAAATTGGGCTCCCAGAAGTGAGTGTTTGAGCAACAATGGTGAAGCCCAACAATGTCTCAGTTTGTGTGGAGTCCAGCCGCCTTCCTGTTAGTCACTCTGCCAGCGTTCTGTCTGTTCTCTTTTAAGGTTGTCAAAAGGTGTTTCTTTCGACAAATAATCACTGAAAAACTAAAAACAACTTAGTTATTTTAATAGAAATGTTGTTTGTTGTATTGAGTTTAAATTATTTACAATATGAACTTGTTTACCTAATTAAAAAAAAACCAAACACATTTTTAACAAAGTGAATGTTTTTGGTTTTCTGAAGGTCACTGACTCTAATCCAAGGAGATAAAATGTCAATACTACTGAAGAGTTGATAAAAACAGAGAGCACAAAGAAAAAACATTGTATTGAGCAACAAATTAGTAATTAAGTAATATGAAGTGTCTAAAGTGTCTGTTAACTAGAAATGATATCACACATCAAAAGCTAACTTTGTGTGTTTTATCATTAATGTTCACTCCTTTGGACGGGCAGCAGAAGGTGCAGCCTGCTGTGGGTGAGCGTGCGTCACTTGGTTTCCTTCCCTGAAAGTGTGTTTATGCAGCGCATCAGCCCAATGAGGATGTGAAACATTACCGCAGAACTTTAGACCAGTGAAGCACTTCACACGTTCTGTACATTAACACTGGCGGCTTCACCAGGGAGGCGAATTTTAAACTTCATTATCATGTCCAAGTCTGGGATCAAAGCAACAAAGGGGGATGAGCCACTCTCCCCCCACACCTTTATGTAGGGTCATTTACCAAAGGTAGAAAAAAAGACCGGAAAATACTCAAGTTGATTCCTTTTTATTGTAACTATCTCTTGTTTTTAAAATAGTCGTGCAGTAGCTTTCATCACATGTAATAAAGTGTATTTTAATTTAAACTACTTTATAAATCTGAGGTTTTCCTCCCGTTTCTTCTTGTCTATAATTTTATTTATTCATTGTAAATGTCGCTTTCTCCCTGTGCGTCTTCTCGACGGCTTCACTTTATTTTAAGGCTGACATTTCTATGCATTTTGCATCAGCAGCCGCCACACTGTGATGCTCCCGCTCTCCCTCTGTTCATCTTTATCTCACCTTCATCTCCCTTTTTGCCTTTCTGTCAATCTGTCTACCTGTTTTGGCCCTAGAGGGGTGGGAGGGGGGTCTTTGAGGCTCCTCATCTGCTCTCTTTCTCCACTGCCAGTCCAGTATAAAGGGGAATCGTATAGACTTTGAACAGGATTCTGCACTTGACTGGATACTATAAGTTATCTCTTTCCTGTGTTTATGTGTGGAAGCATTCCCTCTGGAGCTCGCTAAAATTCCTGGGCTCAGCCAAAAGGTTCTGCTGGCTGAGGAGCATCACAGATGAGGAGGGACTCTGGGGAGAACCTGTGATCAAACACCTTCCTGGGCTGATGGCTGCTCATTGGAATTCACATTCCTCCAGTTCTCCCATCACTCTCTCTGTTTGCCAGCACAAGAAAGAGATCAAAGTTCTCCTGAAGTTGCTTCCTTGCTGCTCTGCTGTTTGTTTTTTTTTTTCAATTCTTTATTTTGCTCCTCATGTTGGGATGGACACACATCCTGGTGTGTTAGGGATTATGTGTGTGTCTGTGTACGGAGGGATTTTTTTTAAAACAACATTAATTTACACAAAAACGAATTTGAGCGGTTAGTTTGATCGCAGACTGCAGAATTCCTGATTGTTTATTTCTCACTAAAAGTGAAATGCTGCCCTTTTTGTTATATATATATATATATACAGTCCAATGGCAGGTTTACGGTCCGTTCAGAATCGTGCTGCTCTCCTAAGGCTTCAACTCTCCCGTTTTGCCTGTTCGTGTGTGACGTCATTAACATTTTAAACTAGGGCAACAATGTTGAACTCCTGCTCTTAACCTTTGGAAACTTGAAGGTTTATGAAGCACTGTTGAAACGATTCCATGCTTGTGTCTTCAGTTCGGTCCAGATGTAAATGGATAATATCCAGCAGCTTCAATGTTCTGTTTTTCGGGTTTTTTAGAATTTAAAGAACAGTGATGTTGATAATTGCTGTCAAAGTTGCCTTGAGGTGTTGTGCGAGTTGATGGCTGCGTCCACGCTGAGGGTTCTGAGGTTTCTGAAACATGACCTAGTTACACCGAGAAGCCGATGAAGACCTCCGGAAGTGTCATCTCTGAAAGCGGAAGACCTGGGAATATTTGGAAAAGCAGCTTTATTCGACATTGTATGCGGATGGCTGGCTGTGCTGCTCTCATGGAGCCCGTGGTGCGCAACAATGAAGCTCTCAATGGGCGCCGCGATGGCGATAACAGACAGGGAGGAGAGGAAGAGGAGGATAATGGAAAGATAAAAAACAGAAGGGAAAGAAACAAACATCAGCTTTCGGTAACAGACAAGGAAACAAAGAGAAAGAGGCAATGCACTAAGGTAACAAAAGCATCAGAAATGTGCAGCTTAAGAGCTTAGCTGGCATTAGAGGCGGCTAATTTTCCTGTGAAACCATCTCAGCCTCTGCCGCAAAAGGAGCAGAGCAGCACCAGCAAGATTAAAAGCTCATTTTATCATTTGGTTTTCTCTCTGACACCTTCAATCCTGTTATTATTTTAGGAATTTTGCCAACACCCATTTTTCTTGGGTGTTAAAAAGAGAAATGTAAAGAAAGGGTATAAATACCTTAGCTCCCATGAACGGGCCACCGCTGAACGTCTGAGCCCGATGGTTGATGAAGTTGTCTGGCAGCACATATCAATAGGAATTCTTACAAAGCTGAATTTAGAGTCTCTCTTTTCCATCTTTTGAAGCTGCAGCAGCAGAGAGAGAAAGCCGCCGGGCGTATATCTCTGCAGATCAACTCTGCTGTTCCCACATCAGGCTCGTCAGAAGGCGGCTTCTGAATGTTTCGCAGTATTGGCTCAGGAGTCTTTTGCTGCTGCGCTTTTGTTCTTTTGATGAAATGATGTTGAGACTTTGACCTGAAAAGTCAAAAACCCAAGAGTCCACATGTGGAATTGCAAAAGTTGAGTGTTTTCTTACATCATGTAATTTAAAGACATATTTTCTGGTTCTGAGGGCGAGAGATGAAAAAAAAAACCCAAAACACATTATTGGAACGGGGGGATGGGATGATAAGAGCTGAAATAAGGAGGTAGGAGTACCAGGATCATGGATTAGAAGACCCCAGTCCACAGTCCACTTTAAAGGCAAACTAGACCCCAGAAGTTCAGAGGATGAGAAATGAATCAAAAAGAGACCAATAAAGAATCAGAAAGGCTTATTTTCTCCCCACTGGAATACCTCAACCGCTCCGGCAAAGAGAGGGAAAGAGGAGAGGGTTCACTGAGGAGTCACAGAAGGAGAAAAGTAGAAAAAAACAAAAGTAGAAAGTTGCTGAGAAAAACTGCCAAAATAGATGACAGGGAACCTCTACCTGCAGCAGTGCTGCCTAAACACATCTCTCAGCATGAAAGAGGTCTTTAATTCTTCTTTATCTGCTCAAAAGTTGTTCCTTGACCTCGTGTTTGCCTCTTTAGCTCCAAGTAACTGTCAGGATTAGGTCGAATGTTAGAGCAGCACGTCAGACTCTTCTACATGCATGTCACGAAGATAAACACACCACACACACAGATTCTATTTGCTCTGGCGTTTTTCCAGTGCAAATCGTGTTGTTGCAGATTACTTTCCCATCTCACGTAGATTTGTTTGAAGCTGCTTTTTAGAGATATTTTTTTGCTTTACAATGCAGATGAGCTGCCATCAGGGCACACGTGTTTGGATGTATATTACTTAATTCAGTGTTGTATAAAAACAGATAAGCTCGGATATTTGTTATCATGGCTAGAAGCCATGTTCTGTATATACTCCCGCAGACATCATTTGTGTCCAAATTCTTGCGGTTTCTACAAAACCACAGCTCTCTGGCCTCTGCACAGTCGTCCTTGTGATACTGTGAACAAAACAGGCTCCAGCTTTGCTTTTAGAAGCAAGAGACACCAGAAGGCAGTTAAAAAAAAAGTTGTGCTCTTATTGGTGTCTGTGTCAGTGAAAAGACGCTCTCCAAAATGTTCTATTTGCAAAAGCCATGTTTTAATTTAAAAAGGTGGGTTTGAAAAGAGCTGGAGTGGCCGCAGCCACGCGGCCCTTTGTGGAACCGTTGGACGCCCCTGCTTTAAGGTAATGCCATTGACAGGTGATCTGTTCCTGCCAGATTCTGAACAGGAAATGAACGTGCTGCGGTAACCGGAGGAGTTGATGGAAACTGACGTGTTTGTTTTCAGCCATCATGATGATTCATCTCTAGATTTTCAGCAAAAGTTAATTGATGGACACTCGTTTAACATATTGAAACAATGACCCATTACCTCGGGGAGCTTTTTTCTCTATTTTCTGTATCAAACTTACAAACTCTCGATGAAAATAATCACCCTGAAACATTTCAGTAAAAAAGAAACATGCATTTCCCAGCATGCACTGGGCCCGAGTTCAGGGAAGAGTCAGCTGCAGCAGCTGCTGCTGTTTCCATGGCAAGATAAAGATCCCTCGCCTTGCCAGAGACTAAATTAACAAGACCTCCTGTAATTAAGCAAGTTTATTGGTCCCTGGAGAGTCCCTTCTCCTCCAACCATTCCATTCAGCCTTGTTTATATCCCTTTCTTCTTTTCCTACTTCTTTCAACTATGTGATCTTTATTGTGAGTAAACGCAAATAAGTACTGCTGTGTTCACGCTGCTGAAACTCAAGAAAATAAACACAAATGCACATGCACACACTCACACATGTACTATAACATGCAGGTGTCCACAGAAAATACTACTGCTGATGAACTGGCCAGGATATTTACATTTATATCAGCGTAAATGTGCACGCCTTTGTTTGCACGAGAAAAACAATGATGAAAGATGCATGTGCACAGGAGCAATCAAATCCTGTAAACATACTTTGCCCGCACACACACACACACACGCACACACACACACACACACACACACACACACACACACACACACACACACACACTGATTTACACATTACAAACATATGTGCAGCTAAGCAGAGGGACAGAAAACTGGCTAATGAAGCCCATCAAGTGGCTTCAAAGGTTTCTGACTGCACATCTGTCAACAGCCTCCTCAAGTCTTTCAATTAGACGTTTATTTTTGTAGCGGCTCAGTGACACGTTGAGCCCCAATTTGCTGCTGATCCCAACCCAGAGCCGATGAAAATAGAACATCCTGCTTATCCTGTATCCTGTCCTACACCCCCCTCACACACACACACACACACACACACACACACACACACACCGTCCATTCCCCTGAAATACACAGATTTTTACTGTGATGTTACTTCCCCCTCTTTTTGGTGAATTTTCTCCGCAGACTTTGCAAGAGGATTAAAACAGATATTTAACCTGCAGAGAGAGTGGAAAGGCACAAATGTGCAGGAGACAGAGGGATAAAACAGGAAGGTTGAACATGCTGAGGAAGAAGAGGCTGGAGGAGACGGACAGGCACCTTCAGGCTCAGATTTACTAGCTGAAGCTGGGTTTGATGGATCCTCCGCACAAAACAAATGGTTAGAATGTTCTTTCAAATCTAGATTAAAGCTTGTTTTTAGTTCTGCTAAATGAACAGAGAATTTTTTCACACGTTATGCTGAAATGCGAAAGACGAATATCTGAGTGAAAGATTTTCTGATCTTGTGAAGCGACACGGTTGGTCTGATAATCATTTCTCATGTGTACTGGCACAAGTTTAAAATAAAATCAGAACCAGATGCAGAACACAAAGCACAGCTTTACAGTTTGCCAGTGAACGCACCATCATCCTGCCCCTCGTTTGTCTGAACACCAGCAAGTAAACACAAGATCCATCTGAAAGAGATGCAAGAGCTCATGGAAAATGGATAATTGAAACTTTGATACATCCGTCTTGGTTTGGTTCTTCTTTTCTCCGCTTGGCCTGTTTTAATTAGACTGACATGAAACGTACCAATTTGAACCAGTCGGACCGAATGGCTTGACGCTGATCAATTACGCACTTTGATGCTCCTAATGTTTGCGGTTAAGTCACAAAGTCCTCACTGATGTGTGTGTGTGTGTGTGTGTGTGTGTGTGTGTGTGTTGTGGGCTGTCCATACCAGGGCTGTAGATGATTGAGTGGTCCCCTACCAGGGACTCTTCTAAGCTTGGACTTTTTTCTAGACTTTTCTCAGGCCTTTCTGCCTCCAGGGCTCATGTGAGACTTGGATTTCATGTCTTCTTGTGTTTTATTGATGTAATATCATTTTTTCTGCCATCTTCTGGCTTCTTTTATTCTTCCTGGATTACTTCCTACCTAGCTGGTGCCTTGTTGCCTCTCCCTGGAGCCTCCTGATGATAAAGATTTAGGCAATTAGGTGTTTTTTTCTTTTCCCTGTCTATGTCAGATGATGCTTGCTTGTGTTGTTTCCTTATGCTTCACAGGCTGATTTTGCTATAATCGATCATGGCTGCCTCACTAGTTTATCAGCTGGGTCCAGAGCTGACAGATTCATCTCTGGAGGCTCCACAAACCACCAAAGTGCTGCAGGTAATTCCAAGTTCACACTAATACTTGAATGTGATACATTTTGTTTTTGGCATTAGAGTGATAAAGGTGTTGTCTTTGGTTCGAGTCGACCAATTAGAGGAAACTGGACGAGGCAGCTGATGGGCAGACTCAGCGCCACCCTCGCCACTGTCACGTATTTGGGGAGGGGAGCTGGTTTTTGTCTGATGGATGCCTGGTTCGTGCTGCTGCTGTTGGTCAGCAGGGACCCAGGTGGCTGTTTCCCTGCTTCCATAATGAAACTACTGCAAAACAGTCTCGTTCCTGCAGACAGATGCTGCGAATC
>CAAE01013761.1:154793-165931 GCA_000180735.1 Tetraodon nigroviridis
AGAGAGCATCTGTGTGAAATGATTGATGGATAAAGATGAGAATGGGTGACAACTGTGATAATGAGACTTACTGTTGATTAGAGACCATTATGTGTGTATGTGTGTTGTGTGTGCATGTGTGTGTATTGTTACCCACAAAGGGGAGGTTGAGTGTGTGCAATATTACATCGCTGATTACATTTATTACAGAGCTGTTTTATGTCCGGTACTCAGCGGGGGTGAGGATGAGGATGAGGAAGGGGAGGGGGGGTTGCTTAAGGGGGGAAATGAACAATGCTGAGGAGACTTTTCATTAGCACATCATTAAAGTTTGAAAAGCAGATAAATAGACGAGGCCGGCCCTACACGCCGAGCAGCTGCCAAGTGGAAACTTAAATCCATTAAGGTCACATTGTGTAGTTAAAAAAGTTTCAGCTTTGGCCTTTACGCACAACTCTTTGATTAAAACATTAAAAACAAAGAACATTAGCAGCAGCGGGCTTATTTCACCAAGACAGTCTCTCACGTGTAATAATAATTATTATTAGTGGAAAGTAAAAGAAAAATGTCTAGAGGTAGTAAATGTAATAGAAAAACAGCCTTTACCAGATTAAACTGGGTGAAATGAATTATTTATTTATTTAGGTGAACTAGTGTGGAAGTGTGAGAAAAATTTATTATAAGATTAAATAAAAAGAATAAAAACATTTTTCAAAGAAGAATTTAACAGTCTTTGTGGATCTGCATTAACAAAATTGATTTTCTGATTCAGGATTAGACATTGGAATCACTTTGATGTGGCACAAAGCTGAAGAATCTCCGACTGAACTGATGAAGGATGGATCGTTACTCACATCACTTCTTCTCTTCCTGAAGCCAAACCTGTCGCTGTTTCGCTTGTCAGTCAGCAATAAGCTGTATTGCCTTCCAAGCTAAACTGCGACTGTGATCAATGCGCTGGCTGTTGTGACTGTGGAAGCGTGACATGGAGAGGAGCCCCCAATCTCAGGGTTACAGCATCCAAAAGGGTGCCGCATCTCCACTTTTCAGCTCATCTTCCTGCTCTTTTCTCAGGAGGACGATCTCTCTATCCCAGTTAAAAAAAACAGAGCTTCATCATAATGATCTGTGTAGGACCCGTCCGTCGTGTGGGCATCGCATCAATCATCCACCGAGGAAGCTGGTGGTTCCTGTTACAAATATTATCTGATGTCAATTTATGTTCTAACATGCGTGAGAAGGAGAAAATCAATGTTCAATGAGGACTTCAGGGCCGGTCTAATGTTGTGTGTTCTCAATAATAGCCTGGCATGTGGGCTCACAAATGTACCATCACAAATCTGTAATATGAAATTTTATTCCACACATCAGTTACATTTATACACACGCAGAAGGGAAAATGTTCAGCAGGAACAGTTTGAGAGCCTCAACCAGAGGAAATGGCCACTGGAACGCAGCTCAGTGGTGTTCAGCCAGTGTGGAGCCTTTTACGTAATTAACATCTCTGCGCTGGATTTTAGGCTTGATGTAGGTGTAAAAGTGACAATGTTCCAAATGAGAGAGTATAAAAGTGTGAAGCTTAAAAGTGTTTGACTGGGAAATATCAAAGCAAACACCCAAGACCGGCACGTTGGTAGACATGGTCTCAGGTGGCAACTGTGGCCCAGTCGGAAATGGTGGCAGGCAGATGCATCTGCTGCAGCTGTCTTTCATGCAAACTTGCAGTCACACACTCACACTGCTGAAAGCTGAAAGAAAACTTCTGGAGGAATTTAAACGTCACATTTTGTGACTGACTTGATCTCCACATCTAGGCCAGAGTTGGAGTTAAATTTAAGACATTAAGGCGAATAGAAGGACCCCTCCGATGTCCCGGGCAGGCTGCAAATATTACTGCTGCTGGCAGCTTTCTGAGATGTGCAGCAAACACTTGTGGATGGGAGCAGCTGAGGTAAACTGCTGGGCCAGTGTTTGCAGAAATAAGTGTCCTGTGCGTCGGAGATGAGTTAAACTGAGGTTTACTGCATGTCTTTCACCGTTTTAACAACAAAGGCAAACGCGTCCTCTTGCTCAGCGGCGGGTTCTCGTCATTATTTTGTTTGTTTTGTTCTTGTTTTCGGAAGCACCGTGACAGGTGATCAAGAGCTCCTGACTCACGGACCCTCCTCCACATTTCCCCAAACCGGGAGGTGTGTCAGGGAAGTGCTCCTGCTCGCTTCCTTTTCCGGCTGGAGTGGAAACACCTGCCCGCCGAGAGTTCAAGCTGCTGCTCCGTGATAGGTCTGTCCGCCGCGATCCTCCACTCCGCGGCGCACTTGATTGCGCTTGCCCGCTGTCAATCGTGCTCACACAACCTCCCCCCGAGTTATCAAATAGTGCTGCCGGGGCTCCGCGTCCCGCACTGATTGCCCAGACGGCTCCTGCTCCATTTGAACGCGGAGTGCGTCTCTGCTGCGGTGCGTTGCGCGCAGGCTGGAGAGCGATGAAAAGAGCCCCGCGGAACTGGCCAGAGAAACATGGATCCCCGTAAAACGCTGCTTCCATTGCTTTGGATATTACTACTGCAGCTGGAAGAGGACTGTTGCGCAGAGGAAGGTATGTGCGCTTCTGGCTGCTCTGTTCCCGAAAGTGTTGCGCCGCAGCGGTTCTCCGGCTCCACCGTCAGTCTGGCTCATCGGCGCCGGTCCTGGGGGAGCAAGTGCGTGCCTATTTCTGCTGCTCAGATCTGGCCAGGAGCTCCAAAGTTGACTTCATCTGAGAAGAGAGCAGCCTTGAAAACGATCCTCTAAAATACTGTTTTGGTTTTTTCCCCCTAGAAATTCTTGTCAGATTTTAAAGTTTCTCTCTTCCGCTCTGCGGGTTTGAGCTGCGCACTAGCGCACGGTGGAGGGAATGCCACATTTGGTGTTTGGTTTTGTTCCAGACGCCGAGTTTAAAAAGGTCACTTTGCTTCTATATTTTCTGATTTATTAACGGGGAAACTCTTGCCGTTTAAAAGAGTCGCTTTTCCCCCGGAAACGGGGCGTTTAAACCTTTGTGCAACTGGTTTCTTTGTGTTCCCTCCGAGCAGTCGCCGCTAATGTTGCGCCGCCGCCGCAGGACGCGATGGTCGCCGCTTTCTGTTGTCCGTGACCCCGAATCCAGCCGACACCATCCCCCAAACCCACGGCTGTAGCACGGGAATTCTATTAGGAGTAATAACCAAAGAGCGCGCGCGTCAGGCTGGCTCCGCGGGAGTGAAGGAGGGATGGAGATGCGGTTTTTGGCGCTGCAGCTGCTCTTCCGGTACTTTCTCACTCTGGTCAGAGACCACGGCTAAATACTTTTGCGCGCACTTTCCTTTGTGTGCGTGTGCGTATGTGTGTGTGTGTGTGCGTGTGTGTGTGTGTGTGCTCACCAGCTGGCTTAGGTGAAAGCCAGGCAAGTGATTCTAATCAGCTCTGAGACTGTCAAGTGGAAACGAACATAATAGGCTCCGACCCGCAGGCTCCTTCTGAAAGGGGCTTCAGCCTGAGCGGGTTTGGATCCACGCTCACGCGGAACGGCGCGCGCGTGTGCTCCGTGTCGACTGGCACACACGCAACTTTAGACGAAATGCACGCACTCTTGCGTGCAGACTGTCCCATGACACTCGCGCACACGCATGAAGTGACAGCTCCCCCTCCTCTCAGATTCATTCAAGACGCGCCACACGCGCTTGGCCAGGGTGACTGGCCTCCCTGGAACTCCAGGTAGTCGGATTTGGATGCTAGCTTTTGTTTAATTGATGCTGGAGCGAGGAAGGCCGCTGCTGGCGCAGGTCCCGCGCGCTCTCCGGAGAGACCGAAGAAAGCAGGGCAGAATTCCCACTTTTGAAAAATTTGCTGTCGTCTGAACCGTCTGTCGATTTTCTGCTTTGGTGCAAAATTTTCCCTTATTCTGCAAAAGAAAAGAAAGAAAGCAATATGAAGAAAATCTTTATAATGTAATAATTATGTAGTTTTCTGGCTGATCCTGTATTCTTTTAAAAAGCTTTGGTAGCTTTTAATCAGTCCCACATTAGTGATTCTTCGCTCTCATCGCTCTTCGCATCGGCTGCCGGCTCCCTTTCCCTCTGTTGCCACGTCTTTCTCAAATGTTTTGCTGTTCTGTTCTCTCCTCCTCTTCCTCCCCTCTTCTTCATCTTTACATGCCTCCTCATCCCAAGCTGACTTGGCAAAGACTAATATGACTGTGTCCACTTTCCCGTTTGCGTGCCGACAATCCAGCCGCTCCTCCTTCCCCCCTTCAGGCCGCTTTTCTCATCCCTCAGCGTTAACACACCTTGGCATCTCATTGCGATCTCATTTACTTCTACACTCCTCCTCCTCCTCCATCTTTTCCTCCTCCTTCTCCTGCCCTCTGCATGTATCCATTCTGCAGCGACACAGTGAAAAACAGGCCGTAGGTAGAGAACAATAGACGGCCGACGGATGCAGGTTTTTTCTGACCCGACAGTGTGACGCTCTTTACAGAGATTTAGCGACTGAACCGACAACTCTTTGTCCTCCAGCTCAGGTCCTTCATGTCATTTGTGCTGTTTTAGATGGTCTTTTTTCTTCTGCTTCTGCTAATAAATGACCTAAATCAACCAAACCAGCCCAGATAAAAATCTACACACACCAATTTATTGTCAAGGTTCCACAACGCCCATTCATGCCTTGTGGGTGACTTAAGCAGCTGTTTTATGTCCAGGGGATGTACGGACATCTCCTGGTTGGGGAAAAAAATATAATCCAAGGCTCGTTACAATGATCTTATCCATTTTTCCCAGCTTTGAACTGGCCTGCATTCATTGACACATCTCGTTCTGTATGTCTTCCGTTGGCTGTGAGGGTAACCGGGGATGGTTGGATGACATCAGGCTGCTGTTTCAGTAGTGTCAGCGGACTGGCCTCATGCTGGAATGCACTGTGATTCCAATCTAAGAATTTTAAGAAAAAGGTTCACAGGCTATTGTTCTTCCAGTGTTCAAGTAATGTAGCCTAAAAATCAAAAGCAAACTATTATTATTAAACCCCAGTCCCGAGTCATGTGATTACTTTGGAGTTGCGCTTGTATAAAACAATCTAATTGACCAATATTGAATTTACTAGCACTCGCCTGACTGGAAGCCTCCGGGACATCTAACGGGACTAATTGTTTGTGATTGATGCAGGCTTATTTCTGCTTGGCTGCTGAGCTCTGCGTGCCGTTGCGCGCGTAGCCTTGGACTTCCGCGTGCTGGGCCCGCGACTGCGACACCCTGCGTGCATGAAAGGTCACGGTGATTTGTGGACATGGCAGGTGTTGCACGGCGACATTCTCGCCTTGATGCCTTAGGGACGTGCATGGAAAAAAAAGCAGGAGAGGCGTGTCAGGTTAAGAGGTGACAAATAAGGGAGGAAGAGTGAGTGACAGAGTGACAGAGAGAAAATTGAAAGTGTTAAAAGCGAGTGTGTGGGAGCAGGTGATGAGGGAATTGTAAGCTGTCACGGCTGCTTTGTTGCACGGCTCTTGTATGTTACACATAATCAAATACACCAAGTGGTCCAGTAACAAGTCAGTGCAGCTGCAGCTGCATTTTTTGCGTCCCGCTCCGCCAGAACATCGACGAATAAATACTGTGAGAAGGTGTGTCTATTGGACCCCGACAGGGTTGGTTCATTCTATTTGTTCAGTGGAAGGATACTATATGGCATCAGGTAGATCCAGCTGGATCAGCAAATTCAGTGTGTGTGTGTGTGTGTGTGTGTGTGTGTGTGTGTGTGTGTGTAAGCCAGCGAATGAGCGAGCGTGGCGAGGGCTTCAGCAGGTGTTTTATCCATGCTGGACAATGAAGAAAGTGTCTGTGCAGCAGAGTGGAAAAGATGAAGTAAGAGCCAATGGGCGCACCTCTTTTTACTGATGGATCTCTGCTGAAACGGTTTCATCTGTGTGTGTGTGTGTGTGTGTGTCTGTGTGTGTGTGTGTGTGTGGGGGGGGGTGTGTGTGTGGGGGGGGGGGGATGCACACAAGTATTTTTCCAAAGAAATAGCTCCACCCCTTTAAATTTTAACATTTAGAAAAATCAGCATAAGCAAACTGCGTTTTGCCAACATATTGTATGGCTGGGTGATGGGGTTTTTCAGTAGAGCAGAACGTGATGGAGCGCTGGGTCCAGGTCTAAGTGAAGATCAGCCGGTAAAGATTAAAAAATAAAAGAATATTGCCAACACCAGA
The DNA here is from genome assembly GCA_000180735.1 of Tetraodon nigroviridis. NCBI lineage: Eukaryota > Metazoa > Chordata > Actinopteri > Tetraodontiformes > Tetraodontidae > Tetraodon > Tetraodon nigroviridis. The sequence goes on from CAAE01013761.1 coordinate 160,992, forward strand.
ACTAACAGTTAAAAAACCCATTTCATTATTTAAACACTAACCCTGGAAATAAATCAATATTGAGCTCAATTTTCAGTTGCTAAATTGTTGGTATTTTAATTAGAGTAATTAGTTTACCTCTGAAAGACTTCATCAGCCAATGCACGGAAGGGCCCGCTGGATTTAGATTGAACTTTTTGCATGAATCTCTATATTTTTCCGAACTGGAGCAGAAATGTTTATTAAATATGAACACACGAAGAGGAACAAAGTCTTAACGACCAGAGTGAAACATAGGACCAGAAGGGCTCCAGCAAGCCCACATGTGATTTCACGGCAGAGCTGGATGTAAACATCTCAGGGGCACCCGCTTTAAAGGTTCTTCAAAGGTTCTCCGCAGATACGCCAAATGAAAAACATCAATTTGAATATTAACATTCGCTTAAAAGTATTCCCGACCCCCCAGAAGTATTATGAAGTATACTTCACACACACACACACACACACACACACACACACACACACACACACACACACACACACACACACACACACACACACACACACACACAGATCACTGTAATTGTATTGTTTGGATTTAAAAAAATGTTTTTTTTGCCTAGCTTTGTTTCTGCAGGTGTCTCAAAGATGACAGATATCACTCTGGTGTAGTTATGCAGATTTGAAGCTTTGCTTGGTGCCAATTTCTGCTCTGGGTATTTTGCATTGAGAGTAAACACAAAGCACATTAATGCAAGACTTGATGTGGGCGGCTGTGCTGGGAATTGAGCTGGCAACTCTGTGGACCCCAGTCAGTTTGGCACTATCCCACTCTTAGCCTTTTATCTAGTTTCATTATTTTCCAGTAGAAAATATTGTTTATCTGATATTAATTTCAAGTGTTGAATAACTGTAGTAAATAGTAAATTACCCTGTTTCAGATAACTGTGGCTTACCCTGCATAACACAGGGTTCCCGGTGGTTCTAGAGACAGTTTTCCACTAAATCTAGTGGTCCTACTGAAAAGAAATAGGGTTTATAGTGAGAACCCACACCAGAAATTGTAAAAACATACAAGCCGCGGCTTAAACTCGGACCCTTTTTCTGAGGTGGCTCTATCACCACCATTGTTTGTGTCTGGCATGTCGAGCTGTGGAGGTTTAGAAACTGAGTTCTAGGTTAAACACATCACTCTGCCTTTCAGATGTTTGCTCAAAGACCATCAGCCTCAGCCCTGGTTGTCTTAGTAGCATTGTAGGAAATGACTGAGGTCATGACACATTCGAGGGGAACCCGGGCTTAGTGCCGATCCAGGGCCAGACTCACTAAGGATGAAATTCTAGTTTTGTGAGGTTTGCTGTCACCATTTGGTTGCTAGAAACGTTGATTTTCTTGTTTTCTTGGGAATTTAAAGAGTGAAGCAGTATATTGAGTGGACAGATAAGCAGATGTACACCATGCTTAACGATCAAAACACTCCACATTTGGATAGATTAGCATCCAAACCCACTAAATGTCAAAAAAGTGTTTCCCTGATGTGTTTAAATCCTCAACAAACAGAACATGCATGCTGCCTCCAACACCCTCAAAATTAGGGTTGAATCGGACTGATCCAGCTCCCGGAGACTGAGGGATGCAGCATTAAATGTTTATTTAGCTCTCCTGAATCGAGCAGCAACGTTTTAAAAAAAAGGATGTGCTGCATTCAGGTGCAGGTTGAAGTTATGGGGACTGCAGTGCAGCAAAGATGCTTTCGTTGGATCAACCTGGGTCCAGACCAGACTGAGCCCACTTCAGGTGGTGTCTTGATTTTGAACCTACTCATCAAGATGATCTTCTCCAGAATGTGTTTTTTTTAAGTTAGTTTACTGAGTAAACCACTGCAGGGAGAACCGCTGTACACAAGTGCATTATGTACACACACACGTTTGATTTTGTCACAATGAACGTCACAGAGCCAAGAGAAGAGACATCTCACGTTCCTGGGAACTGGCATGGGTTCGGGGGTGTGAGGATGCTAAAGGGAGGAGCATCCACATGTATATTTAGCTCTTTTGTCTGCTTCAAACATACAGAACAGAAGCTGCGTTTTTAACAAAGATGGAATCTGGCTTCATGTTTTACAGCCGTCTCACTGGTGTTGACCTGCTGTCGCTGTTGAATGCCGCCCAGCACTTCCTGCCGCTGTGGTTTCCATCTTCTGATCACTCTCTCCAGCTCTGCGCTGTGGTGGAAATGACACTCGTGTTGGAAATGTGTCCAGCCGGGCCTCATAAACCATTACCCCGTGCCTACAAAACCTCATTAATCTTTCCGAGAGGCGTTTGACCTTTCAAACTCATTAACCACAGCCAGTGCGCAAACAGAAGTCATCACAGACACGAACCACAGATACTTTCCCTTTTTTCCTCCACACAGGTGAGCTGTGAATGCAAAGCCATGTGTCCAGCTGCGTAGCTCTTGTCTCTTCTCTTCTCTTCTGTTCTCTTTATCCCCACACTCCCTCGCGGTGTGGGTTTGGTCAGTGACCTGTTAAATTGCCTGACCTTTTAAGATACAGCCTTCTCCGTGATGAATAAATACATAAATCGTCCGTCTCCACCTCAGTCCCTTTTATGAAACCCCTCCCCCAGCTTCTGTACACCTCATCACACCTTGTGATCTGCACACTCCCAGCAATAACAAGCACAAGCAAAGCGGGGTCTCTGTTATGCTGAAACCACCCCGCCGAGAACACTAGCCGTAATGAAGGGGTGTTAGTGACTGGGCTGAGTGGGAGCAGACGATATAATAGGGTGTGTGGGTACTGCAGGGTAGCGTGCCAGCACGGGAGCTGTTCTTGTCAGTCCGTCGGGTTTGCATTGAGCAAGGCCGCTGTCACTGGAAGAGAAGCAGAAATACACGGAAAGTGGGTTTTCAAGTGGATTTCCAGGATAAAAAGGAATTGAAAAGTGTGTAGGGTTAGTAGATCCAGCATGAGTTGTTCACAAAGAGGAAAATGTAGTCACAGTTTTTTTTTTTTTTTTACAAGAAGCTCATTGTGAAGGTCACTTTATCATTCTTTGGTCGGTTAAAAGGAACTTTACTACAATTTGTCCACTATAATGGTGCCCCAGAGGACATTGAAAGGCTTTTTTATGTTATTTTACACCAAAGGTGTCATATCTGGACATTGGGAAAGACACATTGTCTACCAGTACATCACTGCATTGGAAAGAAAAAAAGATTCATTTTTGTAAAGCATCTAAACCACAAAAAATAGATAAACCAAAAAAAACAACAACCCCGAAATAAAACAACAATATTTCTGATATTTTGTTTTCATTATTATCAGACCAGACCTATCAGAAGTGTATCTTTGTCTGCCTGCTTGCGATTGCAATCAAAGCGTCATCAGTACAGGATGTTGGTGCTTTCTGATGATCTTTAGCTTCCTCACAGGTACAAATGGAAGAGTCAATTTTTCACCAAGTCAATCAGGGCACCAACTTGTCAGTGACTCAGCGCACCCGACTGGCCCAACATTCAGGCAGCTAATTAGCCACCGGTGGAGAAGATGGCCACGGAGGCGTTCAGCCCATCAACAAGTTAGTCAATCAGAAAATTGTTCAACTGATTATCAAGTGAGTCTGATGCCTTTGGGCCGACTTGTTGTTAGGTCAGTCAGCTTGCTGGCCAATCAAAGAGAGTGCTTCCAATCAATCAGTCATTTCTGAGCACAGCCAGTGATTGTCTGGAGCACCAGTGGTCTACTCCTGCTGTCACAATAAGTCAATATTGTCAGATGTCAGAGAACACCATCTAATTACTCCGAGTGCGCATGACCAGCACATTGGTCATTTTCGGTTTCTTGTTGAGGAAAGAAAAGCGTTTTTGCAGGGAAATACTGAGAGTAACCAACTGAATCTTGTTTAACAGAGCAGGTGCCAGGATTTCTAGAAGACTGCGGAGACCTGGTTCTACAGTCCTGTTGTTTACCCCCTTAAAAATGGACTTTTTATTTGCTTTAGTGCTGGCCAGTAGCCATAGGAATTGGTAGGAGTGGGTAATCATTGACGTAGAGATACGTACAGCAGCAACGTGTAGGAGATCATAGCAGTGTTCCTGTTGTGCCTCACTGGGTTGGTTAAAACGAAAAGCAACAATGGCGCGCTGCTTCCGCAGCGTTGGGTGCAACTCCTAAGTCAGGCCAATCTCTATAGACCTCATGAGGCGCTCCAATGCTAAAATAGTGATAGGAACTATGGTCAGAAGAACCTAACAATCCCCAACTCCATCAGGTGTGAATGCACAAAAAAAAAAAAAAGTTACAGGACAAAACATAAAGGTGCAACATCAGCATCAAAACTTTACCGGCCAACGAAACAAAAACAGTGAGCACAGACGGAAAAGCTTCCATGGGACTATTTCTGAGCCACGATGTTACAGGCTGTCCTTTTCACGGAGCCTTATCCACAGTAAACAAGACATGGAATTTTCAGCAGTACTTTTAATAATGAAACCATGCATCTTAAAAAAATAAAAATAAAAGTTATGATCTACTTGGCTGAATCTACACGTTTCCCCCTTAGCAGGATTTTCTCCAGGGAATCTCTCTCTCTCTCTCTCTCTCTCTCACACACACACACACACACACACAGTTATTATTTTGGGCACCATCAGCAGAATTTGACTTCATGCTGTCGTTTTATCAGCAGTAAAGAAAGAAAAAACACTGAGTCTTTGATATAAATTATTGAAAAGCTTTTCCTATATTCTGCAGTTTAAGCTGAGTTTTTTAGTATCTTTCTCTCAGTCCAGCCAGTGGTTATTACAGCTATACTAAGAACTAAGATGTGTGTGTGTGTGTGTGTGTGTGTGTGTGTGTTTGTCAAAAAATTGGTTTACCTTCTGTAATTGGTTTGCCCTCCAACTTTAATACATTTGCAGGATATGGCTGGTACACTTTGTTCTTGTGTGTG
>CAAE01013761.1:167811-189940 GCA_000180735.1 Tetraodon nigroviridis
GCTCGCTCGGCTCGTATAAAAGAAATCTTATTATTAGTTCTGTCCTTCTTTGCAGCCTAAAAGGAAATCCAATACAATAAGTCTAAAAGCTCAAATGGGCTGAGGCCATGACGCTATTTCAGCATGCATCATTTTATTGAGGATTACTTGGGAATGCACTTAGCCAATCATTGTTTTTAGGTCCGTGACACACTCGCATTCAAGCAAAGCTTCCAACTCTTTTCTTGCGATGTTGTTACTTGTATGTAATATGAAAATTATTTTTATTTATTAGAAAAATATTTAAAATATAGAACATGCTAAGAAAAGAAACTGTTTTTTTTGTGCATGCAATGTGCACGGACAAACCACAACTTCTGACTGGACATTTAAATTCCAGTCATTCTCTGTAAAGTTTTGGGTTTGTCATAAAGGTGGCTTTACCTCCCCATAAATATTCTTTCCATCTTTCAGAATATATTAACTGATGAGTCCTATTTCAACAGAGACCATTGGTCACAGCAAAGTCAGCAGTTGCCCTTTGCTTGGCTTCACCTCCGAACCTTCTGCTAACCGATGTGTGTGACCGCAGCAGTCAAATATGTTTCTCACCGTGACTTGGAAAGATTTAAATTCTCAGGGTGAAGTAGCAGTTGTGTAGCAATTAACAGGCCAAACCCGATTCTGTCAGCAGTTGGAGCCTCGTGCTCATAAAAGCTGTTTTATGGCTGCTTGTGAAAGTGTAAAATGCCTCTGTGATTATCATTTTATAGCAAGTGACACACATTAAGTTCAGACCTGCGTGTGCTCAGGAAAAATTAAAAAAATCCACCCCAGAAAGGGTGACTGGAGGAAGGTTTTCTCCGATCCTTAAGGATTCTGTTTCTCTATGAGTGTTCTGCCTTTTACAGAACACATTCTAGCTAGCCCTCGGACACCACTCAATGTGAGACCTGAAAATTTTCTGCTAATCAGCAAACTTTACAGTTTGGTTGTTTAGTAAATCACTCTTTTAAGTTTTGATTGACCTTTATCAAGATGTACGCTCAGAGGGAGCTTTCGTGTCTTCCAGGATCATGCTGCTATCAGTCTGGTTTATCGTTACCTTTGGTGTCAGAAACAAGCTTTTTAAACCAGCTCCTTCCTTCACTTTTAGAAATGACACTTCCTGTCTATTTATGTGACTGTCACATGATCAGCACCCCTGGTTTGTTTACTACGTGTTACTTATGCGTTATTGAGTTGTGTTCAAGGACAAAGCTGGATAAGGTTAAGACTCTACCATTTAGACAGACGAAGAGTGAAAGGAGGCGTTTGGCCATGTGTTATTATTATTATTATTATTATTATTATTATTTATTGCATTTTTGGGAGTCTTTTTCTAATGAGCAAGGATGAAGGTAAAAAAGGAGCTAAGACAAAGTTGATTAAAATGCAGCTCAGTGAGGACGATTCTAAATCTAATCTGTTTATACAGCCTCACCTTCAGTCTGTCTCCTCTCATTTCAAACTTGACAAACAAACAAATATGCACCCTTGTCAATAAGCACACACACACACACACACACACACACACACGGACACACACACACACACATCCACGTTACGAGGGAAGCGAAGGTCCTTTGCTTATCTTGCAGGTGAAATCTGAAAAAAAATTGCAAGTGTTGCATTTGCATTTTAATTTGCTCTCAATCAGGCATTGTGTTTGCTGTTGCAGTAAAATTGCCTGCTGTTTGCGTCTCATCCCCATTTATAGAGGGGCCGTGAAAAACGGGCTCCAAATTCAAATGTGAATGCTATCGCAGTGCACGGAGATGAGACCTCCTTTCTGTTTTGTTCTCATTCTTGTTGTTTGTCTCATAGTTTCGGCGTTTCGCTTGCCGTCATCTCACCCTTCTTTCCAAACAACTCAACTGTGTTTTCAATGATCTCACCTTACTTTTTCTCCACACTTTTTTTCATCGCTCTTCATGCTGTTTTTCCACCTGTCTCTATACACCTCACCCCATCTGTTCTTCTTATCTGGAAAGTTGGGAACCATTTGGATTTCTTCATCACGATTCTCCACCTCTAGAGGGCCGTGCCAGTGTTGGACTGTGCCTACGTTCTCTCCACAAACCTTTGCCTCATCACGCTGCAGGTTTAACTCAGTAGTTACCATAAACTTTTGACACAATTTTTCCATCATAGTGATTCATTTCAAAATAGATTCATAGATAGAACAGGATATATAACCCACGACGTTGCTCTGGGTCTTCTAGAGTCTCATAAGTAAACGTCCCAGGTCTTCATTTTTGAGGTGCTAAAAGCTTGATCAGAAGCCTGAAACAAAACCTCAGGGCTTTCATGATTGGGAAATGAGCATCCACAGGCTACAGCTGAGCAAATTCCTGCGTTCATTTCCCATCGACTCCCAGAAGAGTCGCCTTTTTAGTGCAGCCCATCAGTCGATAGGCTAAATCCTCTTGGGACCCGACCTTTTTAGCTCAGGCTAGGCCCTGTGGGACAGTACAAGGTTTCAGAACGGACATTAGAGGTCAAAGCAGGTGAAAGGTTAAAAACTGTCAATCAGACACTTTATTGGAAAGCTGCATCTTTTGTATGTCGCAGGAAAACACTTTAATATGTTGTCCACCATGAAACAAGCCTGGTGGCAAAAACGAAGCTTTATCAGTGACAGCCATGAGAGGCACAAAGGTTCACGTTGCACAGACCTCTGGTTTCACTGCCAAACGCTCTATATTCAGGTGACATTTTGAGCTGTTTGGTGGTACAAACATTCCATCCATCATCACCACTGCTCTTAGCAACACCTTCACTGTGGAGTATCTAAAAAGGTCTTCTTGTCATCCAGTTTTTTTTATTAACACTGTGAAATGTAACACATTTAGGTGAAGGATTACCTGCGGAGACATCACAATGTTATCCATGAGAATGTCACCGCTTTTATAATTAGCATTTTTGTCAGCAGGCAAAAATCTTCCCTTATTAGTCAGAGCTAATTACAAGAAAAAATGTTTCTGAGGCAATATCTTACCCTTGTTGTGTATTAGCTGTGTGATTATTGAGAGCTGAATGGTCATGCTGTAATTACCTGGGGCCCATCTGCAGTTTTCATCGCTCAGCTTGTTCTTCCTCTCGCTCACCGCACATCTGTCTCGAAGGTATCTTGGCTGGAAATTAACACTGATTCTGTCACCAAGATGTGCACACAACCTGGCAGCAACAAAGATGTCAGGCGGCACATGTGTGTTTGTGTTTGTGTGTGTGTGTGCTTGTTTTTTAACAGCTTGTTGATGTGTAGTAACAAATTTCTAGTGTTGATGTGGAGTAGTTGGAGTACTACTATACTATTCCTCAAATATTATGTAAATATGTCTGCAGCTCAAATTAATAAATGTATTTACCATGGGAAATTTGATCTAAATGATTTTAATTATTTATTTTTCCAATTGGGTCAGTTACAAAACAGTTGTAAAAGACATTTAATTATATTTAATAAAAAAACAGTTATTGAAAAACATGTGCACACCCAAACACCTCCTAAGATGTGGGTTCATATTTCAGACATAAAATCCCAGTTTAGCCAGTCTGGGATGGTGATGTCATGCCTTGTCACCCCGAAAAATATCCTACACACACACACACACACACACACACACACACACACACACACACACACACACACACCCACACACACACACACACACAAGCTTTGGGGAAGTCCTTCTCTGACCTGTCATGTCCTGCTGAGAAAATAGGCCCTTGTCTTCCCTGGCTCTCCTTCGCCATTAGGTCCCTCCCTGTGGTTAACTGTTAGCAGAAAAAAAGTAATTAGCCTGATAATTAAATCCTCCAGTCGGCCGCCACAGCCTGCATCCTACGGCCCGGGTTTGCTGTTTCAGCTCATTTGCGTAAACAGTAGAAATGGTCTCCTCAAAAATGAGGAATTAGCAGGATAATTCTGTTCCATTATCCACCCAGCGATAAGCAAATAAACAGTCGCTAAGAATGAAATGATGATAATGGCTGCTGGCAGGAAAAGGAGGAGGGAGATGCTTAGCAGCCAGAGGAGGCTGTGCTCTTTAAGGGGATCACTTAAAATTAAAAAATAAAGGAAGCTCATCCTTCTCAGCCCGTTTTTGCTCATCTCTGCATGTTCCGGAGCAGCCTCTGGGGGTGATGATCAGGAAAAAACTGGCTGTTTCTCTTTGATTCAGTTCATTACTGACCCACCGCTGCTGCACTGTTGCTGCTCCTTCCACATTGTTTATTTATTGTGGTGGTTTGATAATTAATAATGGTGATTTACCAAAGCGTCCTCCTCAGGCTGCACACATTTGTGTCCAGCCATGGAGAGAACTTTGCCGGAGCTCTGCACTAATTGCTGTGTTTTGTTGTCCTCTTCTCTGTCGGTGACAAACTAGCTGCAGTCAGGCTTTTCCCCTGTGCTAAATTCCGTTTTTTCTAAGGAGCTCCCACTGATCTGTCTCTAATGTCAGCAGATGCACACACGGATCATTAAGCAGTTGTCTGAAGCTAATATCGTGGCACTATTTTAAAACCTGGCTCTCATAATCTCGCTGTCTCATTTTTCCATGATTCTGTTATCGCATGTGCAGATGTCACGACCAACAACCGTGCTAATATGATTCATATCAGCGTCACCAAATGGACAGACTCTCCCACACTGAGGTTTTAAAGTGTTTTGTCCTTCATTGGCTGTCACGAAGACCAGTGTGTGTTTCTGACCTACATCACACACACACACACACACACACAAACATTTCTGTTGTCTTTCTGAAAACCTTGAATTGACTTGTCTGTTGAAGAACTCTCAGTATTCTTTATGTGCACCATGACTCTGCTTTTCATCCTTTTTCATCCATCCCACAGTCCTTATATCTCTGTTCATCTTGTATTTCTGTATCTTACGGCCATTATTCCCAGCGTGAGCATCTCTCTTCTCCGGTTGGTTTTTGTGTAATTCATACTGGTCTGGTGTCGGAGCAGACAGGCCGCCTGTTTTTCTGCCTTATTGACTGCTGTGACCAGTTCGTCTTTTATTCTCCATTTCTTTTCTGTCGCTGCCTAGCAGAGATAGTTATTGAGCATATTGAGCGATTGGCTGTCGGCTCTATCGATCGCCAAGGTCAGAGTCCCGGCCAATGAAAAATGGCCCTGCAGTGTCCTCCCGTCCTCGCTCCAGCATCCTTCTGGCACCTATTTCTTAATTTGTCACTCACCTCATTTCATCTCTCTGTGCTTTCAGAATTTATCCCTGCATCAGTTTAATCCATCCTCCCTCTTTCCCTCGTCTCTGCTGAGCAGAGATGGATGGCGAGGAGAGGCGGTACTGCGCCCGCAGGCAGCGCATGCAGCCTGTACAGGTCCAGGCTTTATCATGACATCACGCTGTAAAGATGAAACAGTAGCTGCTAAAGTGAGCCAACGAAGCTGCTCAAGGTAAAAAAAAAACAAACAAAAAACCCAACAAAAACAAGGGAGGTGAAGAGAGAGAGGGAGTGAATCAAACCACAGAGCCGAGGTGAGGATTGTGTGCCTGAGGGCAGCTCTGAAATACAAGACGAAAAAAGGAAAGCACTGGAATCTGTCTACTGGGTTGTTCAGATGGTTCGGTGTGTATTTTTACGCTAAAATATCTGCTCAGGCTGAAGCTAAGTGAGCTTTAAGAATGAGGCCATCATCTGATTCCTGCATGTGAATAATCTGCTGCCGCTGCCGTCCGCAGCAGCTGGCTAATGCACACGTATTAACCCGCTTTAACTGCTGCTTTTTTAAAACATGATGGTGATGCTCTGACCCAGAGATGGAGGTTGTTTGAAATGAGATGATGCGACTATTAAAGGATGCCCGGCAGCCCACCCATGTGCGAGCAAACATCTTTGACACATTATTATTGTCCAGGCAGGAAAAGACAAACATGATAAGAGAATGAAGGAAGCTAATGATGCTCTATAGCTGGAGCATCTGCGCAAATATGCCCCTCTGATTCCTTGGATGACTTTTCTCTGATGGTTTTGTGCTCTGATTAGTTGTGAAGAGACCCCCGATGGAGGACCCCTCCCTTCCCTTGCCAAAACACAGTGATTAGCATTAGCGGTGGCTCACATAGCAAGCTTTGGATTTGTTTCTCTTCAATCTCACATTTACACTTTTAAATCTTGTGCCTAAAGAATCTTAGTGGATCCATATCATTCTTGATCCCTCTAATGTTGAATTGTTGTCTAAAAACATGACACAGAAAGGACGGAAAGATGAAAACACTGGGGTTTTGTTAAATGTCTGACTTTTCAAAAGCCATCTGCTCAGAAATGGTAAGGATTTGAATAAAACTCAAAAGGAAGCTGTCTTTTCATCAGGTGACACACCTGCTTCAGCCTAAATCCATACATCTTTTTATTCAGAAGTCTGCGCACATGCAGGCTGCTGCTGCCGAGCCCAGGCGAGCGGGGCGCTGGCGAGACCTTTGGTAATTAGCCCCGTCTTGTGTTTCCACACTGCTCCAGGATCTGTCTGGATCCGCTCGGCATGCGACTGATCACGTCTTATGTTCACTCCGCAATGATTAATCAGAGCAGCAGTCATCCTGTCAGAGGGGGGCAGAAAATTGAAGACAAACAGTCCAATCAGACAGAATCATGTGCTGGTTATTGGGGGAGGGGGGTCTCACAGCTGCTCTTCAAGGCTGACAGCAGGAGGAGGTTTTCCTTTTAAAAAACATCACGTCTCACTACCTGCAGAATTCTAACTGGATTCCTCTGTGCAGCAGATGGAACATTTTTCACATTTTTACATGGTGAAAAAGCTTTGAACGTCCAGGCCCTGCTTTGCTGCCACGTGGCACATCTACATCTGGAATCCAAACGCTTTGGCTAGAGCAGCCGCTGCTTCTGTACACCTGAAACGAAGATGAGGAACCAGGGCTGTGCTGCAAAGCTGATGCAGTTCCACACGTTCCTCCAGCCACATCCTAAGCCGATTGGTGTCACCCTCCAGCGTTACAACAATGGACATGTTGTGCTATAATCTGATATTTTAGATTTTTTTCTGTGACAACACAAAGCTTTTCTAGTGAAAAATGTAAAAGCCTCCAGTAGATCAAAGCTGTCCCAGCAGCGAAGACCACGTCATGTTATCTACTGGCTGACTGGAGAACATTCAGTCTATTCACGTCTTTTGTCCTCATTATGATGCAAAACTTTTATCCTAAAAGAGCAGTTAGACCATAATTGTACGGTTATAATTTTATTATTTTAATTGAGACAGAACCAAGGTTTTGTAGTCTTACAGTAATAACTTCTAAACAGGAAAGTACCTCACAGACGGAGTCCTGCTCCACTGCTGAAGGTCCCTCATATGCAAACTGGTTTTGTTGTGCACATCTTTGAGCGCTGTCGGGTGTCAGGACTGTTGGGAGGAAAGTTTAACCCCAAAGACGAACAAACATGAAGCCTGACTTCTGGATCGTGCTGAATAGACATCCGATGATTTCAGGTGCGTGGAGTGTTTGCCTGTTTATGCTAATGTTGACCCTCAGCAGCACAACTGCAAGCTCTCCTCATCCTTCCGGCTGTCGGGGAGAGAAAGAGAGCGAGCGGATGGAGGAGGAATAAAACAACAAAGAGGTGAACTTAAAAGACAATGACCTAATTTATTCTAAAGTGCTTAACAAATTGAACCAGCAGGGAAAACGACGTCAGCACAAAAACCTTGGAGCGCCTTATATAACAGCTCTGTCCTCCTCCTGCTCCCCACCTTTGAATATGAGAGGGAGGACTGGAGGGAGTGAGTGGGGAGATGACAAAACAGTGATCAATAATTAGCTCAGTTGAGTGATGATGGGAAGCGTCCTCCTTTGACCCGGACTCTGAGGTCCCTCAGGGTCTAGTCTGAAGAGCCTTTTTTCTCACCTCCGCAAATTCCCCTGTGATGGAGGGGGGAGTCGGATTGTGTTGCAGGATTTTGGTTTTGATGGGTTTATTTCCCTTTTAACTTGAATCTGAGTCTCACCGGTGAACTTTCTTCCGCTGACCTTGACATCCTCCCGTCTAGGGGAGTTGGACATTTGCTTTCTGGGTTTCCAGGTTTTACAAGTTTCTTTTCCTGGGGTTAAATACTATTAAAACAGCACTACAAAACATTTGGTTGTGAGTTCCCAAAGCCTGTTTTTCAACATTTTTTTTCAGTCCAAAGCAAAAAAAAAAAAAAAAAGCAAAGGACTGCATTTTCCTAAAAATGGCCACCTCGCGACCCAGACATTTTTGACTGCACCAAGCAAAAAACAGTCTGAAGGCCTGGAGGGAATGACATTTTCCTGCCTTTGTCATGCACAAAAGTGACCTCCCTGTTGCTGTCTTCTGTTTTCTCATGTCTTCCCTTTCTCTTTGTTGCAGAGACATCAAAACTCAAAGGCTGCGTTGAAGACGATGGCCTGAAATGTGTTTCTTAAATAATGCAGTCTGGCTGCACTGAGGACTGTATGACGGGGAAGGCAGTGGCACACTGCAAATATACACTTCTATTATTTAGTAGTCATATAAAAGGCTTTCCTACTGGACACTCGGATAATTAGTGTGTGTGTGTGTGTGTGTGTGTGAGTGTGTGTGAGTGTGTGTGAGGGCTGCACACTCTACATCTCTGTATCTCTGTTAGGGTGCTGAAGGCTGGAGCGGTGTGTTACACGTGCATGCGCGTACAAGTGTTTGTAGCGCCGTGAAGGCTTTTTTTAGGTGTTCTATAGGCAGACAGAAATGCCACGCACGCCACTTTAGCTTTACACTTGCCTTGTTTTAATGGCATTGGAAAAGTCTTCTGCATTGTGAAAGGTCAAGGTTCACGCTTGTCACAGCAACAAGGAGGCGTAATTATGTGTTGCTGAAGGTCCAGAAAGAGTTTACTTCTCTTTGCATTCAGGCTCTGCAGAGGTTTTATTTGTTATATTTAGAACTGGATGATGGAGCTGAAGCGCGGAGCAGCATGTGCTAAATGTGCTCGTACATTTCCACAGTATGTTCTGTTCCAACACTGCTGTGCACGTGCCCCCCTGAAGCCCAGCCAAGCCGCCGTTTGACTCCTCTCTGCTCTCGTATGGGCACTCTTCTGTAGTTGGCTTTTCTAATGTTCTGCAAGCCCACTTAGGAAACGGCTCTTCGAGCACTTTACCCACGTGCACACACTGGTTAATGCTCGTAATATACAGAATTTCCTCAAAGCTCAGGATCTGCAAATGGGCTCATTAGATTTTAATAAGCTTGAGGAGCAGCTGAACCAAACTGATGTCCAGCTAAATGTTCAGAAAAGGGACAAGATGCAACGAAAGCAGTAGAAAACAACACGCATGCATGCACACACACACACACACACACACAGAGATGTCAACATACAGTACTGATGATGACAGTAAAAGTTATATAATACTGTAATCTTGACAAACCCAGTGCCCTTTTAAACATATGAAGACATCACTGATGAAGGAAAAGAAATGAGGGCTGAAGATAATTTTCCCTGTCTGTCCACTGGAATAAATGTAAGCGCAATCTTGGAGTGATTGTAATTCTTTTCAGGTTTTGGGGTGTAATTATCATCATCATCAGTTGCTGCCTGAACAAGCAGAAAAGGCATTGGTGTTAGTCTGATGCTGCTCAAGTTGATCTTTTTACAGGTTGAAATCTGTTGTTTGAAGGATATTTTTTCTGATTTTTCTTCAGTTCTTTTCTGTCTTGCTTTTTTATGTTCTGACTGAAAAGTTTGGAAGAGGTTTACTTTTGGAACAACAGGTTTTGCCTATTGTTTACTGACTTTAGCGTGATGCCACACACAAAGAGCAGCATGAGGACGCTCTTCATTGTTTTCCATCTTCATTTTTCATCTGTGGATGAGCCTGGTTTCACCTGCATTCTGGGATGTTTGCTTTCTCCTCAGGACTAATCCAGTGTTTTAGTGAAGCACTTGGAGCTTTCAGCGCTCTTTGTAAAGTGAGCTAAACGTTTGCCTCCTCTCCACCTCCTGTCACTGTTTCAAATACTCAGACTTGCTGAATCCACTTGTTCTTGTTGCCAACGTCACTTAAACCACATTTCAAGTGGCTAAAGTCACCAAAGAGACGGAGCTGAAATGTGACCTGTTCTAAACAGTATATATTATTAATAATGCCATCAAACAGCTTCTAAGAGGTGTGAAGCACAAGTATTCAGACAAAGTCCTGGTGTTAATTGAAAGAGTTTGGGGCAGGAAGACGTGGACCTCAGAGCCCGTCTGTCTGTCCGCCGGCGGCTCTCTTGCTCCTCTTGCTGCATCAGTCAGAACAACCAACTCTGAAAATTTAAGATTTTATTGGAAAAAAAAATCTTTTAGCCTCCTGGTGGTCTCTCTTGCTCCCGGTCAACTCCACTATCATCGGTTTTTACTGCGTCTACCAGCACAGATGTAAAGGACATGATGTCTCTGCTGCAGAGTCGGGAGACTCCTTGTAATAAACTCCGCACAGGTGTGTGTTCCTTAATAACAGCTTTTTTTTTTCAAATCTGTAAACTTCTTTACCCTTTGCTCTTGGTCTGAATTTAGCTTATTCTTCCTATTCTTCTTAAGCACAGACGCTCTGGCTCTGCCGCCTCACTGACTGACTCAATGAGTCGTTTCTTTTCACCCCAGCTCCCCCAACACACGCACACACACACACACACACACACACACACACACACACACACACACACACACACACACACACACACACTATATCTTCGCTCCAGAGGCGATTTGTCTTAACAGGTGGTCATTCAGATTCAAGACCGGAACTGTGGGAGAAATGATGAGAACAGAAGCAGAAGGAAACAAGAAACCCGTGACTGGCTTTTCCTCCATATTCTAATCCACAAATTGCTGCTGGATTTATTTACTTTATTTGTTAGCTGTCAGCCGTTCGGCTGAATCGACAGATCCCAGGAACAGGTTGTGCTGAAACGTGCAACAGAAAGTTTTTTAATCGATTTCATTAAATCAGGCCAACATGGCTGAGCTACACAAAAACCAGCACGTTTGTTCTAAAGAAGAAGAAAAGTCTGACTGATGATGTCATCTTGATCCCTCGTTTGACCAACACCCTCATGCTTCAGATGAGCTGCTGTGCAAGAACCTTTCATTCCTCTTTGTGCTCGTTTACATCTTCGTTCTCTGTTGCTGAGGCCCAGCCATCTCGGTTCAGATGAGGAAATGGTGACGAAAACCTGATTCATAAATTGTTGGTTTTTGTAATTTTCAGTTTTGTGTTTGATAAAGAGAAATCCATTAAAAGATGATCCTCTCAACCCTCTTTGGGTTTGATAATTTCGCCATTAATAAAGTGGATGAGGTAACATAAACCTCTTAGTTGACTCCTATTTTCCAGAGAAGGTGAACAGGTGCAGCCAGTTGTCTTCTGACCTTCAGACCCACTAATTCAGACCTTCTTAGATGCATCAGGTCATCTCTTTTTAATGACTTTTTCCAGAAAATGCAGTTTAGAGTCAAACCCTCAGCTGTTAGAAGTGTTCTGACAGCTCTACAACCGGCTGTGGAAGTGCGAATATTTGTGCTTGTAGGTATTTCAAAGGGACGTGGTGAGTACCCAGATGTGATTTGTCTCCGAGTGGTGTGTTTCTGTATTTATTCCAGATCTGTGTTTTTATGCACCTGCTTGCAGGTTTATGGGACGTTTCATCTCTCTGCCAATATATCCTCGATAATCTGTTGAGCAGCAGCGTTACTGCGTCTCTGCCCTTCGGCTCGATTTGATCTCTTTTTTGTTTGTCTCGAGACAGCCGGAAAGCGCAGCAAACGAGTTGCTCGCCGTTCCTGACGGGCCTGTGGGAAGTGATCTGAGGTTTGGTCATTTGCAGCGATTAAAGACTCAAGTTAGCGACGTGTGTATACCTGGCTTTACCTCTTCATTACGTCTTCTCTGAACACGTCTGTCAGGATCAGCTGATGGAACTATATACGCATGTATTCAATATTTTCAGCTAGTATAGAAACATCTTAAGGAATGCCTCCAAATAAAGAAAAGCCTTTAGGGAAATTTGTGGAGCAGATACGACTGAGTGTTCATGTTTTGACGGAAGTTAGTCTGAGCAGACATTTCTAGTTTAAATCAGTTTCCAAACTAAAAACACCGATGGCAGGGTGATTGTTATTGGGTTTTTTTTGTTTTTTTTTACCTCTTGGTAGACTTATGGTCCTGAAGGGCCCATCTCAGGGCCTGGAGTCCAAAGAGCACCTCCGGCCGAATGGCTCCCTCTCAACTGCGCGTTTCCTGCCTTTTCCTTTCCTACTTTTCTTGGACCACTTTGAGAGATATTCCCAAAAGATGTTTGTCCAATTCTTCTTTTCAGCAGAGACTGCCAACAAGCTCATTTGCACAAAACATCCACAAACATCAGAGTGTCTGGGCCAGATTTTGGGTTTTTGGAGGACGTGGTCTTTATTTTCTGAATCATTTTGACAGAGTCCAACTCTCACGGTTCCATTTTTCTTTTAACTTTCAGAATATCGAATTTCTGCTTCTGCTTTCATCTCAGATTTGGGGCGTGGTCTGTCTCTCCCCCACGTCCCAGCGACAGAAGAGGGATAATGTCCAGACAATGGTTTTCCCTGCGGAGATATGCTTATCTCCTGCTCCCTCTTTGGGCAGGTTGAGCTGGTCGGCCTTGGTGTTGGCTGCCTGATAAAGAGCAGGCAGGTCAGAGTGAGGACAGCCAACACCAGAGTTAATCCTTTGCTGAAAGCAAAGAACATCATTGAGGAAAAATATGAAGGGGGCTTCGTTTAACAAGAAGGGATTTATATCTTCTTTTGTTTGTCTACCTATACAGTAATTCAGTCCCATTCAATTTTCACAGAATTAGTAACAATTTTATATTCTACATTCCTGTTCTGACAAAACTGCATTTATTAGTTTCCCAACAGTCTGTTTTTCTTCCTTTCTGGTAAATAAGTAGACCTTGGAGGTCCAACAGTATATAAAGAACCACTTTCTATATTGCTGGAACACCAAAAAAGAACATTTGACCGTGAAACATCTGGCAAAATATTCAAGCATTTCAGAATTCAGCATTTTTTTGTGTTCTCTTTTCTGTTTTTTCTTTTTTTTTTCCCAGAGTGTCGCAGTGTAGCATCTGTCATCTGTCACGCTCTCATCTCTGCTTTTCAGCGAGGCTAAAAGCTTATTTTGTTTATCACAATAAAATAACAGGAAAAGATAAAAGAGTGGGAGGGTGACAAGGGAAGGAAGGTGGGAGAAGATCGCATATTACATCTCTTTTTTGGCGCTACCTTACTGTAGAACAAAGGAGAAAATATCAGAATTTTCCCTGAAACCTTAATAACCATAAGTCAGATGGATGCAGCAGAAACACACAGTCACTTCTTCATGCTGAGTGACAACCTTCAAAAAAGACATCTAGAGCGAAACGCATCTAGGTTTCACACCAAAGTGTACATTTTCCTTTGATGTCAGGCACATTTTGCAGGCCTCTCATCTTAACTTAGAGTTGTTAAGAACGATCAGAGCACTCTGAATTCTTAAAGCAATTCCTGATTTATCAGCTGATCAACGTTGGCATTTTCTTGTTTTTTTTCAATAAGTTTTGTGAATTTTTTTTTTCCTCTTGTGAATGGTTTTCCTCATTCAGGACTTTACTTCTCCCTTCCTGCATTAACTAATACTCATCTGTTTTTTTGTGATATGATCCAGGAAGAATGAGGAGAAGTCAGACTCGTCTTTTATGTCGAAAAACACTGATAATGATGCCAAAGAGAAGAAGTAAAATAGGCTTCCAGAAGCAGATTGTTCCTGTAATGATGGGTAATTATGAAACAACTATTGAAATTGGTAGGTAGTAGCCAGTGTGTCCCAGCTGTTAGCCTGGCTTTTGAGCACCAGGACGAGGACTGTTTTTCCACCTCTCCTCTTTGTTAGGCAGCCAGGCTTCTGCTTCTTTTGTCCACACTAAACTTTGTCTCTGGCCTTGTGTCACTGAAGGCCATTAGTCTGCCTAACAAGGCTGTGATTACAGGATTTATGCCTTTTGCGTGTGATCAAAGTGCCAACTTTGTCCTCTGAGCTTCTCTCACAGCGACTGATTGACTGCACACTGATCTCTCTGCTTAGACCCAGACTATTTATTTTGTGCTTCATGTGCTGTTCTTTCTCCCTTTAGTCTTTCTTTACTTTCACAGTCCTTTAGTATTTCTTCAGCCTGCTTTTCAGCATTCCTCTGTGTCTGTCCACCACTTTTATTCTAATCTTCCCTCAATGCCTCTGTGTTATCAGCTAAGCACAGAGCCAGAGCGCCAGAGCGCTTTGGTCAGCTGCGTTAGCTGAAAACAATAAAGTCAAGACTTTAGTAAATGATCTTGAGCTGGTCCTGCACTCACTTTCCAATGAACCCTAAAGAATGGTAAACCTTTATTCGTTTGCTTTCAAATTTAATTTCATTAGCTGTGCTTCCAAGTCCTACCCGAGTTTTTTCTCTGTTTTGAATTCCATTTTGGTAGATTCACACTTCTGGGTGTCTCACAATCCTCTTTAGAACTGCAGTCAGTATTATTCCAGGTCTGATATCACATCTTTCACAGCCAGTTCCATCAGTTAGTGACACAAAAGTGAGTCAGATTTTACACACATTAATGTGTCAAAATGTTGATGGCAGCTATGTTCATCAACAAATGCGGGCTTTAGAAATGGAGGCCTGAAGCATCACCCTGCTCCTGGGTTTTCTACAGGGCTCTTTGTACTTCATATCTTTTTGTTTTGGAAGTGTGGAAAACACCACAGAACTCAAAAGAAAGTGCATCTGGTAACTGGGGTGGCATTAGGGTGTGGTGGTGTCTCACGCATAAAGACTGGCTAACTTTAATATCAGCAAAATCCTTCCAATAAAGTGGCTCACCATATGCTGTTACAGATGTTGATATTGCATTGTGGATTAAGATAAATGTTCTGATAACACTTCCCTAACAGCTCTCACACATCAAGCCTGAACCACCTGTCCTGTGAGCATGTGATAGAGTAATACACTTATAACTCCATTTATAATTATCAATGTGTTTTCTACAAAACCTCAAACATTTTTTTTATTAAAAAGTTGTAAGATTTCCTCACATATACTTATGAAACTATACAGCAGTACATTTTATTGACAATTTTCAAATGTTTTTTTTAAGGAAATCAACTGAAATTAACGTTTTAAAACAACTATTGATTCTTTTTTTAAAAAAAAGATACATTAAAACCATTAATTAAGAGTATAGAAACATCTTAAGGAATGCCTCCAAATAAAGAAAACATTTTTTTTCATCCTCAAGAAAAAGGTGAAAGGTTAGCTGGTAATTCAGCCTGCGCCCCTTCTGTGTGCTGACGTGGCCGCTGTCAGTGGTGCTGAAAGCCGCAGCAACGACCTTCGCTGTCCCTGGTGCTGAAACCCGGCCCGGTGTCGCTGTCCCTGGTGCTGAAACCCGGCCCGGTGTCGCTGTCCCTGGTGCTGAAACCCGGCCCGGTGTCGCTGTCCCTGGTGCTGAAACCCGGCCCGATGTCGCTGTCCGTGGTGCTGAAGCCCGGCCCGGTGTCGCTGTCCCTGGTGCTGAAACCGGCCCGGTGTCGCTGTCCCTGGTGCTGAAACCCGGCCCGGTGTCGCTGTCCCTGGTGCTGAAACCCGGTCCGATGTCGCTGTCCGTGGTGCTGAAGCCGGGCCGGGTGTCGCTGTCCCTGGTGCTGAAACCTGGCCCGGTGTCGCTGTCCCTGGTGCTGAAACCCGGCCGGTGTCGCTGCCCGTGGTGCTGTCCCTGGGGTGAAACCCGGCCCGGGGTTGGTTTCCCTGGGGTTAAAACCCGGTCCGATGTTGCTTTCCGTTGTGGTGAAGCCCGGCCCGGTGTCGCTTTCCCTGGTGGTGAAACCCGGCCCGGTGTTGCTTTCCCTGGGGGTGAAACCCGGCCCGGTGTTGCTGCCCGTGGGGGTGAAAATCGGCCCGGTGTTGGTTTTCGTGGTGGTGGGACCCCCCCCCCCCCCCCCACGCGCCGCTGTCCGTGGTGCCGAAACCACCCCCGCCCCCGCGCGCTGCTGCTGTCCGTGGTGCTGAAACATCTAAGATAATTCTTTTTTTTTTTTTTTTTTTTTTTAATAAACTCGCACAGTGTTGGCAGGCCAAAGGACTCCAGATGTACCCAACCATCAATGTGTCTTAAGACATCTTAAGATTGTCTTAAGACACATATTTTGAAATGTCTTGAGATGTCTTGGCCAGGCAAGACGTGTCTATCAGACACGTCTATATATGACGTCGTCATAGTTCAAAGACATCTCAAGCCATGTCTATAGACGTGTTAGCATAGGTCCGAGGGTGTTGGTGATGCTTTGAAGCCTGTCAGGGAATCTTCTCTGTGTTGTGACAGAAGATGGTCCCTTCAAACAGGACCAGCAGATTATCTGGGAAACAAAGATTATGCTTTTAGCTATGGGTTGCAGCAATTTTCTTTAGTAAAACTACTTAACACAATAGCATTAAACATTATGTTTTAGGTTCATGTTGCCTTGTTTCTCTGCAGTCTTCATGGATCTCCTTTAAATGTGCTTTTCTCTGTTTTCCCCTTTATTTTCTGCAGTGGTGCTGCTGAATTCTAAAGAGACCCAGGCAGAGCTGGGCTGGACCTCCTTTCCTCCCAATGGAGTAAGTTTGCCTGTTTTCCTCTCTATTTGAGTGTTTTTTCACGAGGCTGCGTTTATGTTTAACCATATCCCGGCCGTCTTGTTTTCATCCTTCTAAACAGTCTTCTTTTTTTTCTTCTTATCATTTGTTTCATCATTCTTTCTGCTGCTCACTTCTCTTTCTTGCCTAGTTGTGTCATTGTCAATAATCCATATCCTAATCTGGTGGCTAGAATGCTGCATCAACTAAAGATCAATATTATGTGTAAAAACATTTAATATAACTGCAAGACAAATATATGAGGCATTTTGAGCCACTGGAAGGTTGTTTATTTTTAAGCTGGACAGTGATCCGATTCACTGTCACATGGCTGTGGAGCTTGGTTCAATGGTCTAGATCTGAGAATAACACGTTCCTGAGACAAACAGAAGAAAAATACATGTATTTTCTCTTAAACTCTTAGTAGCAGCACAATGTGAGTGTAGTCGTTTTTTAAAAATCCACAGGAGGTTTCAGTCTCCAACATTGTTTGATAATTTACAGCATTTTTTATTGATTTGCACGACTTACAGAGTAACAGATGTTTTCCTGTGGATATCAATTACTGGGTGAATGTTGCAAGATAACCTCAAATAGACTTTGCACTGTTTGAAAGAGGTTTGTTGAAGACCTGTGGCAAAATCAGTCCCACAGACGGAGCGCATCAGGACACCCCATGAAACAAAATAATACCCTCATCCTGACTGCGCTACAGGCTGAGCTTGAGTGACAACCATGACTAAGGTCTGTCACATAGCCACTCAAAAAACGAAGGTCTGATGTAACGACTGTGAAAACACGCTGTCATTTCCTCTGTGCTCATACGCCCACTTATCAGACTGGCATTCTATCTTTCTCTACCTTTGACCTTTTATTATCAGTGCTGCTTCCCACTTTCCTTCCTCTTTACTTCTTCGTAATATCGCATGCTATCACTCTTTTTGTTTCTAAAAACAGTTTTCTCTTCTGTGCCCCCTCAGTGGGAAGAAATCAGCGGAGTTGATGAGAAGTACAAACCGATCCGGACATACCAGGTGTGTAATGTGATGGAACCCACGCAGCAGAACAACTGGCTGCAGACGGGATGGGTGGCCCGCCGAGGCGGCCAGCGCATTTTCGTGGAGCTCCAGTTCACACTACGTGACTGCAACAGCATCCCCGGTGTGGCGGGCACCTGCAAAGAGACCTTCAACCTCCTCTACGTGGAGTCAGACAGAGATCTTGGGGGTGTGACCCGAGAGGACCGCTACACCAAGATTGACACCATCGCCGCCGATGAGAGCTTCACGCAAGGCGACCTGGGGGAGAGGAAGATGAAGCTGAACACAGAAGTGCGTGAGATTGGCCACCTTAACCGAAAGGGCTTCCACCTGGCATTCCAGGACGTAGGGGCCTGTGTGGCCCTAGTGGCCGTGCGAGTGTACTACAAACGTTGTCTCGCAACCGTCCAGAACTTGGCGATCTTCCCTGACACTGTGTCCGAGGCAGCTTTTGCCACGCTGGTCGAGGTGCGTGGAGCCTGTGTCAACAACTCTGAGGTTGACACTGACAGCCCTCCCAGGATGCATTGCAGTGCCGAGGGGGAGTGGCTGGTACCCATTGGGAAGTGCAGCTGCAGCGCCGGCTACGAGGAGGGACACAGCAGCTGTGAAGGTAAGACGCACACGAGTGAGCTCAACGTGGTGTGAATACAGCCAACAAAGAAACACTAAGGAAAAAAAAAGTAACCAGGGTAAAGAGAAAAAAAACCACTAGAGAAGAAATGCTTTAGTATCTGAAAGTATCCTTTTTTTGGTTTTGAGTTTTTCTCATTTTTTAATTTTCTTTGAAACACTTGGTAAATATGCTGCAAATCCTCGCAACCAAAATGCACGTGCTAATGGAATAATAGAGGGGCTTCCCAATTTTTGGTTTCATAATCTAGTATTTTATCGTTAAAAGCAATATTGCTAACCCTTCCTGGTTTGTTGCTCTTCTAAAAAAGTCAGGATCCACATTAGGTCTAAAACAGCCTAAGCCTTGCTGTAAAGCTATTTGTTCTTGTCTAATCCAGTCAGTCACACAATCAGAATGACATAACACAATCTCTCTGGTGGAGACTGAAGATGTAACACAAGCAAAGATGTTTCATTTAAAGCTGGATATGCTCTCAGGTACAGACGTGGGAGTTCACTGTAAACCGGTTAACGTTTCAATTCTGCACAGTCGAACTTTCGCATCGCAGCGGCAGCAGCTAATGTTGTTTACGGTTGCTCGCTTAAGAGCAGACAACACGGGTGCGTCACAGTGGCATGGAAATTTGCTTTTAACTCAATGCCATGAATATTTTTTCATTTGGCAATGTTTTGAAAATTGTTTTGCCTCGAGTGACTTTACTTTGCAAGTACAAGAGGTTTTTAAACCATTTTTGAAGCATTTTCATTGAAACTTTCAGACTTTGATGTGTAAACCTGATTGAGGTTACTTTGACAAATGCAAACTAGAAGAAATATAGAGAGATCAAGTTTTCTGTGGTGAAATAAGACAGGGAAGAAGAGCAATAAGTACGGTTTTGAGAATAAAGAGAAAGAGATTAAAGGACAGAAGCAGGATAAAAGTGAAGCAAGGTTGATCCATAGAAAAAGAGAAGGAGAGTTTCCACGAGAATCCAAGTGGAAGTAATTACATGTTAGAGATGAGGAAAGAGGCCTAAAAATAGCAAGAGCAAACATTATAGTTTGATTGCAGAGACTTAACGGAGGGCAGTCATCATTCTCTCTGTTTCAATCCATACCCACTTTTGTTTGATGCCAATAGCGACATCGTGTGTTTCGGGGGGCTCTGTAGACACCCATCGACGTGTGACCTGAGGTGTGTGAGCCGCAGCACATGTGCAAGTGCAAACACACAGCCTGACTGTTGCCTCATCGTTTACATGGAACCAGCCAAACCTAAACACACAGTCCTAGTGGTGCGGTGCACTCCCCTCTGACATTAACAGAGAGGGACAGTATCGGGATCCTGAGTCACAAACCATTGCTCACACAGCAGCAGCGGTTTGATCGGCTGACTGTTTCTGTTAGCTTTCACAGCCCAGCTTGCTTGGTTGTGCACTGCACCGTGGGCGTCATTGTCACCAGAGGTGAGACCGTGCCCCTTCCGAAGGAGGGGAAATCTCTTAGGAGCTGTGATCTTTTCATATCTAATCAATACTGTTCTAAGTGGTGGCTGCCATAATTGCTGTTAGAGGAAAAATATACGTTTTTATTTGAGCCGTGAGCTCTTTATGCTAACGAGCAGATTCTTTAGGTTCACTGAGCCGTGGAAACGGCCCTGACGCACAGCTGAAAACGAGAAGCTCAGCGAGGATGGCGGTGACAGCGCTAGCCTTCAATCAGAAGCCGTGCTCAGCGTTGCAGCGTGTTGTGGGTGGGTGAGGGACCCCTGCGTTTAAAAGTCACTGCATTTCCAGGAGGACATGCATGTGGCTTCCAGTGAACATATCCCAGCAGCAACGTCAGAACAAGCTTCAGTGCAGAAACAACTAGAGGCAGCAGAGTAGATCAGCTTGTCTTGATTTACGTTGGGGACATTTTGTTTTATTATTTGCATTATCTACCATATATTTATAATACTTTATTTTTACCTAATTTCTTTGTTTTTTTCCTAAACTGATTCTGTAGAGCACACTATTTTCAGCTGTTGGTGGTACATAGCTCCAGTTTTTGCCTAAAAAGGGTTTGTGGTCCCCGAAAAGATTAAGACCCAAAAATTCTTCCAGTCGGAGGTGAGGCATCTAAACAGGCTGAGGTTCTGATAGAAAAACCGATAAATGAGGTAAGAGGTGCTTTTTCCAGTGGTGGACTGGTGGACAGACGCTCTGCACACTGGTGGCAGCAGCGGGTGTCACACATCAGGTATGTGTTGCTTGTACTGTTAGTCATAGTTGCAATTGTCAGTGTGTTTCTTTGTAAAACGTCGCAGTGAGTGATGCAGTTTCAAAATAGTTATTTCATAGTCATGCAGTGGAGGGAGACATATGAGGGTTTGAATCTCTGAAGGCACAGTGGGAGTAGAAAGAGTCCACGATTAGCCAGGCATGGAGCCAACACAGTGAGCAGACAGGTCCAGTGACAGGGCCAACAAAGATGGATTACTGTATCTGTGCAGCTCGACCTTCCCCCGGTACACTTTATTATATTTACTTTGGAGGCAGGGCCTGTCATTCTGCTGAAAAACACTTGAACTTTTACTATATACACCTTGTAATGAACACGCATTTCTCCTGTAGTGACTGATTTCTCACTTTAGCTGTAATGGTATGAATATGCAGCCCCAGCCTGACATCTCCCACTGCAGCAGAGCCATTGATCAGTCGTAATGCTCCACTAAACTGAGGAATTGTGCTGGGACTCCTCATTCACACATAAAGGACACACACACACACACACACACACACACACACACACACACACACACACACACACACACACACGCACACACACACACACAGGCTTGTGCAGTTTTCTTCATGAAACTTTCCCATTGACTTCTATTCTTTTATTTCTTTTATCCAATTAATCAAGCTTACCCTGACCAATTACTGCCAACTGGAACCTAAATTCATTCATCTTGTTTAAACTGAACTCTGCGGTGAAATTCTCTAAAAAAAAAAAAGGTTGCAGAGTTCCACTTTTTCCAGGCCAGAATGTGAGCGAGAGCTCCGTGAATTAGGAAACCACTCACACTTCAGTTGATTTTGTCTGGTGTAGGAGGAGAAGCCTCTGATAGAAATAAATGTGCTTCCACTGGTGTAATCTGTCCTTGTTCTAATCAGGCCTGAGGACATGATTTACCAGCATCCTGCAAGCGTATGTTAAGCAGAACAGTGGCTTCTACACAATATTCCCTCGTCTGTGAGTATTTGTACAGATGTGGACCAGGTTTTGTTGGCCCATCCCGTTTAGCTACCGTCAGTTTGTGTGAATGCAAAACAACACCGAGTCTCTCAGTTCTGGTCAGTGTTATAAAAAAATCTAGCGAGCGGCTCCTGAGACAGGAGGAAGCCGATGTTGGTGCTCAACCAATCTGGTTTTTCATGATGGATGAAGAAACCTGACTGTCAGGCTGCAGCAGCAGCACATGATCAACGCGTCGCACCAGCGAGGCCAAAGACAAAACGTGAAGGACGGCTGTGATGGAAATGTTGATCTCGGTCGGCTCCCTCTTACCCAGGAGGGTCCAAGCTTAGAGGGCCAGTTTGGGTGAGGTGCAAACACATGAGGGCAGAACATTCAGCCTGACATTCAATGAACATTAACATTTAATGAAAATGAACCCTTTCATACATTTTTAATTGCAAATGCCCCTGGTTTTCCCTGTGCTTTATCATGGAACACGAAATACATCTTGAACAGGTTTTCTGAAGA
>CAAE01013763.1:3597-26044 GCA_000180735.1 Tetraodon nigroviridis
GAAGACCAGCCTCCCTGCGTGGACCTTCCCCCTCACATACGCTTCTGCAGATGGTACCTGGAGGTTCCTGCAGGTCTTTTAGCCCAGCTTCTCCTCTGCTGCAGAGATGTGTGGAGACACACAATGTTCAGACAGGAACAAAAACACATGACAACAGGGTCTTTAAACCTCTCCTGGTCCAGGTCTGGGTGTCCTCCTTCAGGACAGAAGTCTTGCTATCCAGAAGGGGTGTCGGCTGCAGCTGCTGGAACCTGGGTCGCCTGGACATTTTGGACATGGACTTGTGGACACGGAAATGTGAGGATGCTCCAGATGAGCCACAGGTGTACCACCAGAACCCTGGAGGAGCCAGGAGTGTCCACAGCCTCCATGAGAACATGCTGGACTGACACGTGGAGACGCTCAAATCAGCAACGAAACACTTCCTGTCCCTCTGAAAGTTCTGGAGGAACCTGCAGGGAGGTCAGGACAACACAAGGAGCTGGTGCTCCCACGTGTCTGCTCCTCCAAAGCTCATGAACTGTCCTGCTGAGATCCTGTTATTGGTCCAGGTCGGTGACCCCCACCCATCCTCCTTCAGGACAAATCAGAAACACTTTGGACTGTGTGTTCCACAGAAATAACCCAGGATAATCATCTTTACATCCATGAACAATCATTGGCCTGTTGTCGGTGTGCACGTGTGTGTGTGTGTGTGTGTGCGTGTGTGTGTGTGTGTGTGTGTGTGTGTGTGTGTGTGGCCCGTTCTTGTGTGCGTGGTGACCTCGTCAAACTCTGCGTGGGACAAACAGGAATCCATTTATCCAGTGCCAAGTTCCTCGGAGAGCTTCCCCAATGTTGTCCCTACTGCTTTGCGATGATGATTTGGGTATTATGGGATGTGAGTCTGGGCTGGTTACACAACAGACAAACGGGGTCCAGCTCCCATCTGGGTCAGACGCAGGTTCCAGGGTGTCAGGGTGGAAACACCTCTGAGGTCAACCCAAGCGTGAAAGGCGTCAGTGTGAAGGAGAGAAACAACAACGTGCTAACCGTCTGCCTCTCGCCTGCATTTCCTTCTCTGTGCACTTCCTCTCTTAATGTTTCCTGTCTTTTGTCCCCCAGATGTGGGAGTTTCCCTTCAACACACAACTTCTCACCACGGAGAGGGAAATATCAGAGCAGAAGGTGCTGATTACTCAACCTTGGCTTTGACTTCCCTGGTTATTAATAGAAAAATAAAAGCTTTATTCAGGAGCTTTTGAAGCACCTCAGTGACCTCGGCTCCTGAGACTACAGGAGGTGTCGCTGGAGACCCCAGCAGAACGGGGAACTCCACAGCAGGGGGTGCTGACGAGCAGGACTCCAAAAACAGCGTTCTGTGAACAGTCAGGACCTGTCCGCTCCATCAGGAGGCTACCATCTCACCCAGAGGGGTAAACCCCAGCGTGCATGTCGGGCCAGGGGCCACTCAGTCTGCCCAGAGTCCCCCTCACACAAACTGGTTCTGGAACCTCCTCCTCAACCACATCATCCTCCTCCCCCATGGACGGTCGTCTCTACACCAGCGCTACAGTCCTGATCCTCTCCCCTCTCATTCCAAGCTGCCCCCAGGCTCAGGCATCATTTAAAACGCCTGACACAGACACGAGGAGAACGTGCACGCCCCTGGGCCCCCAGAGAAGCAGGCCCTTAATGCTGGAATGACAGTGCTAAACATCGGCGCGGTCGTCCAGAACCTCCGCTGGCTCCCAAACACCACCAGCAGGTGTAACAGGTCCTCCTGGCTGACCAAGGCTTCCAGGACCAGGAACCCTCCAGCTTCACACAGCTGCTCCACCCCCACCCTCCATCACCCTCCCTCTTTCCACCACTAGGTACCAAACCTGAGCACAGCAAGCTTCAACGTTGCTGCTCCCACCTTCTAGAACCTCGTTCAGGACTGGTCTTTGTTGTGTTGGTGCTGGATAAACAGACACTCAGCCCGACTGTTTCTGCCACATGCTGCCGGTTTTAAGGCTGGAAGCGCCACAAATTCAAACATCAGTGCGTTTCTGATCCAGCGACACCAAATCTGGTCTTTATTCCACCCAGAAACCCAGGTTACAGACGCAGATGTTGGACAGATCTGTCCAGATCTGGACAAAGTCCTTCAGAATGGTCTGGACCTTTCTTTAGATCACCAAGTTTAAAAGAGAGAAAAAAACATGCACATTATGCTTCAAGACAAAGTTCAAAAATAAAATCCTCCAAGATGCTAAACATGCTAAAATCAGTAGCGGTCCCTCATCTTTCCGTCTTTATCTCGGCGGAAACAAGCAGCCAGGCAGCGCTGGAGAGAACGCAGAAATACTAAAGATGGGAACAGTTCTCATTGTTCTTTGGCTGGACAGGTCCTGCTGAAGCAGGCGGAGTGCAGGTAAAAACGCCTGTCAGAGGCTCGTGGCTGCCCCAGCCTCCTGAGAGCGTGCACGTGGTCCCAGCGCCCGTGTCTCAGCGCTAGGAGTAGATGGTGATGACTTCTCGACCCCCTCCACGGACCAAGAGAACCCGGTCCAGGCCTTCCATCAGGACCTCCAGGAACTCCATGTCTGTCAGTCACAGTTAAGGAGACAGAACCTCCTCAGAAAGCTGAAACCCTTCGTTTCTGACCCAGATCTCAGAACCGTTCTTCTGCAGGTGAGACGGAGGGAGAAAACACCAACTATGTGTGTCACATCCAACACCTCAGCTGCTGCTGGATGGATGTTCTCAGACTTGGTAATCAGCTTCAGAACTGGACCAGCTGAGGGAAGGATACAGTTTTCGTCTCCTTTCCTGCTCTTTGGTGGGCCAGGCATGTTCAGCAGGACCAGCTGGGAATGGCTGGATTTCTCCACCACCACCTTGTTCAGCCTGATGGCTGTGTGCATCCTGCGCACGTTAGACTGGTTGCTGTGGGCAACCAACCACAACAACAGGCTGTTAGTGCACGTGCAGGCGCGAGCGAGCTGGGATATGATCAGCGCAACACATTTCACACAGGCAAAGATGGAGAGACTTACAGGTTCTCCCACTCCCTGAAAGACAAGAGCAGAGCTGGAGTCAGAGTCCAGGCGTCCGGGTTCAGCGAGCAATCATGGGCGCCGGCTCAGGTCAACTCACGGCTTCATGTTGAAGAGGTCTTTGACCCCCAGGCCTTCCCGCTGCCTGCTTCGCTCCTGGCTCAGCCTCTCCTTGGTCCAGGTCATGTGGACGCCCTCCTGCTGACTGGTCCCAGCGCTCCTGTCACCGGGTGCAGAATGGGACGCCGTGTTCCGGTCGTGGATCAGCTGAGCCTGAGGCAAAAAGTGCAGACCAAAAGAAGGATCATTGGCAGAAGGGTAAGGAGCGGAGGTGACGACAGCAAGGACGAGAGCCGTGACAGAGACGATGACGGTGGTGGTGATGGTGAAGATGGCTGACTGAGGCAGACCATGAAGAACAAAAAACACACACAGCTTTTTTCTCTCAACGGTGGAATGTGCCTCCTTTACACAGCTGCTAAATGGATGGATGGATGGGGGGATGATGGATGGGCTGATGAATGGATGCCCGGTGAGGACCAGGTGCACACGTGGGGTTTGCTCTTTCACCTCAGGACGCTGCCTTGGTGGCAGCAGGCACCAACACGAGCCCACCTCGTTTCCACCAGACTGGTCTTCTCTGTAAGGAAGACGTGTCTTCGTCCCAGCTGGGTTCATGAGCTCTAACAGCCACGGCCGCGTGTCTATGTGTGCTGCCGCCTGGGTGAGCGTCGTCGTAGCAACCGCAGATGCGTACCTCTCGCTTCCTCTCCGTGCGGGACAGTTGCATCTGCTTGAGCATCTGGGACCTCTGCTCCATCACCAGCGTCTTCTCGTAGGTGAACGCTGAGATGTCGCTGTCGTGCTGGAGGAAAAGGCCACATTTCAGTGATGGACAGGAGAGGCGTCAGCCTTTCCAGGAACTAGAAGACACAAACCATCTCCACCACCTCCACCTCTGCGTTCAGGCGCAGATGGTAAAGAAACATCTGCAGGTCTTTCTTCATTTGGATGGAATTGTCGTTCATCTGGGCCACAGTGAAGATCCTCATCTTGCACTTCCTCCACACCTGCAGACAGAGCCAGCAGATTCAGCAGGCTGGCTGGAGTCCACGTTGGGCTCCTCCAGCACCAACCAAGCCCAGCTGGAGTCCACGTTGGTCTCCTCCAGCACCAACCAAGCCCAGCTGGAGTCCACGTTGGGCTCCTCCAGCACCAACCAAGCCCAGCTGGAGTCCACGTTGGGCTCCTCCAGCACCAACCAAGCCCAGCTGGAGTCCACGTTGGGCTCCTCCAGCACCAACCAAGCCCAGCTGGAGTCCACGTTGGGCTCCTCCAGCACCAACCAAGCCCAGCTGGAGTCCACGTTGGGCTCCTCCAGCACCAACCAAGCCCAGCTGGAGTCCACGTTGGGCTCCTCCAGCACCAACCAAGCCCAGCTGGAGTCCACGTTGGTCTCCTCCAGCACCAACCAAGCCCAGCTGGAGGCCACGTTGGGCTCCTCCAGCACCAACCAAGCCCAGCTGGAGCTCTGGGAAGCAGCAGGGTGATGAGGATGATGTGTGGAAGGATGAAGAGCCTCCAGCTACCTTGTGCTGCTTCAGGAGGAAGGGAAGCAGCATGAGGAGTCCTCCATCATGAACGATCCACCACACGTCAACCGTCCCCTCCTTCAGACGCTCCTGGTTGCCAGGGAAACGGTCGATGTTTTTGGCCACCAGCAGTGCCTGGTGGGCCGCCGTCGTCTCTCTCACAGTTTCTTTGGTGATAATCAGAAAGGTTTGTTTCAAGTTATTCACATGTTATTACACGTGGACACATAATAAACCTTCAGCTGATCAAGTATTCAGGTGTTTTTACCGATGAAGTTCCGTCGTGAGGAGGGGTCCCGGTCCTGGGTCCAGCCTGCGGGCCAGGCCATCAGGACCGTGTTGTGCTTCATTCCTCCCAGTCCGGCCGACTGGATGAGCAGCGAGAACCCGTCTCGCAGGTTGGAGGTCACCACCACATGGGAGAAGCCCTTGGTGCGCTCCGCAGCCATGGCTGCCTTCAGGTTCTGGGGGGGAAGCAAAGCCGTCAGAGGTCAGATCCAGGATAAGCCCTGAGAAGGTTCTGGGTCAGAAAACCTTCTGACCACAGCTTCCTCCCGTCGCAGGACAGGCATGTGCACACGTCCTCACAGACAGGCACATATGCTAACCATCTAGACAGAGGACCCCGGGTTATGAGGTCATGAGGTCTCAAAACACACCTTCACCTGATCTGAGGACAGCTAGAAGGTCACCACCTGCCATGGGTGGTGTTTGGGGGACAGACCATGACCTTGACCTCAGGTGACCTGAGCCCAGCAGTAATGTGCTCACGTCTTTTTCTCCTGTCAGCATGAACCAGCTGAAGCAGGACAGTCCAGCAGTCCAGCCTGGTGGAGACAAATGCTTGGACCCATTCTCACATGGAGACAAGGAGCTTCTCACCTTTAGGAAGCTTTTAGGCCTAAACAACAAAGCCAGCACTGGGGTCAAGGTTCAGGATTAGGCTTGGAGTTAGGATGTAATGATAGGATCTCAGAGTTGTTTGGGTGGAGGCACCAGTACAGCTGTTTAATGAGGACAACCTTCTCAGTACTTGTCCTCCGGTAGAGACGGTGGGAACCGCTCTTCAACCCCTGGTGACTGCTCTCCTGGACTGAGGGACCCAGATTAGCACAGACCTGCTCTGCGGTTTTAGCGTGGCTGCCGCGGCTCAAGAAGGTTCCCTCCAGGACGGAGCAGACGATGGTGAGGCCCTTCCCTGCTTTCAGCTGGGTGGTGAAGGTCAGCAGACGAGGATGCTTCACCTGAAGATCAGAGTCCAGCTTGCACAGCACCAACACCTGAGGCCTGAGCAGACACCAGCAGAGAAGAGGCGTGAGATGTTCCACCGAGGACTCTCCAGACTTTACTGAGAAGCCTCACCTCCAGTTTTTAGTGTGCAGCGGCACCTCCTCCAGCCGGATGAGGGCGTAGCGGGCTGCGTTCAGGGACAGACCTCTGATCCCATCACCCCACTCCTTCACTGCCCTGCAGGTAAGGCAGGAAGCCTGAGCTGTGTCCATGTGATAAACCTCCTCCTTATGTGCACGTCTACCCTGACCCAGCGTGCACGAACCAGAGCAGTTGTTTCGGCAGGAAAACGGACTCGCAGCCACAGAAATGTGGAGAGCCACACTTACCCTTTATACTCAATGTACTTGTAGATGCATCCAGCTATCACTATGGAAACCAGAGCGTAGTACCAGGAGGAGACAAACATGAGAGACAGACACAGGCTCATCCCTAAGAAGGACAGGGTCCTGCAGGACACACAGGTTTAGGCAGCGGGTCCAGGAAAAGGCCAGACTGGCCCCGGCTGGCGGCCCTCACCAGTGGTAGAACTGGAAGCGAGGCCTCCAGTTGGGGGTGCGAAGCAGAGTCTGGACAGCACAGGCCAGGTTGACAAAGAGGTAGCACATGAGGAAGAACCTGAGGAACGGCAGGGACAGAGATGGTCATGGCTGGGGGAGGAGCCCGGAAGTCCCCGTCCTTCTGAGAACCCACGTACATGGAGAGGATGGGAGCCACAGTGTCCACAGAGGCGATGAGGACGCCGATCTCACAGATCCCCACTGTGAGCAGCAGCCCCCAGGTGGGCTCGCCGTTGGACTTCCCTTGGCCAAAGACCTGAGGGGAAAAGGACACACAGCTGCTGACGCGGACGCCTCAGCTGGACGCCATGTTTGCTGGCTGCCCTGCCCCGCTCTGATCTCTTCTCTACTACCACCTAATTACATGGTTTTTATGTCCTCCTCTTGTTGCTTCGGGTTCTGTTTTTATCTGTCTAGTTGCTGGTTTGGATTCTATGTTGTCCTGTTCAGCTGCTGAAGGTCAGTTCAATCAGAATCATCACAACTAGATAAGTTTAGGAGACTCCATGTCCTACTGCTGTCCAACCGCTGGGTGGGACAGGACAGGACAGGACAGGACAGGACAGGATGGGACAGCTTTGTCCAATTAGGCTTCAGTTCCTCCCACTCAGAGTAGAGTAACTAAAGTGTAACTATACTCTGCTCAGCTGGGACCCACCTGCAGGAAGGGAATGATGCCGTCCCGAGCGATGGCCTGCAGCAGCCGCGGGGCCCCGGTCAGGCTCTGAAGCCCCGCCCCACAGCTGGAGAAGAAGGAGCCAATCACAATGACCCAGGGGGACGGCCAGGCTAGAATACCGATGACCGGGCTCCGTTTCACTGAGAAGCCAAACCTGGAAGGTCCACACACACACACACACACACACACACACACGTGCGCACACGTCAGTCGCAGCTTCCAGCTGCAGCGAGAACGAATGCACGAGGGCCTCACTTGTCCCTCAGGACCACTCCTTCGATACAGGCGCCAAAGAAAACCACGCTGGAGATGTCTGAGCATGAAGTTAAGATGAAACTGGAGCTTCAGCAGCAGCTGCCTCCAGCTGGTGCCAGCTGACACAGGCCTGAACATCTACCAGCACTTCAGCAGGATACAGATGAACGAGGTGGTGAGGATGGCCATGATGGTTCCGATGGGGATGGACCTCTGGGCATCTCGCAGGTCACCTGACCTGTTGGAACCAGCCATGATACCTAGAAGAAAGAACCAAAGCTGAGGTCTGAAGGTCTGCAGCAGCGTTCTCACACCGTTGCAACCTTGGGATCAGCCGATACCTGTGACGGAGGGAAAGTAGATCCCCACCAGCAGAGTGAAGTAGGTGCTGATGTCATTGATGGAGTAGTGCTGAGAGTCGTCAAGGGCCGCTTCCTGGACTGGTACCGAAGACTTGTTCTTCTTCTCTATGAACTTCCCAGCCAAGCCGTACTCCCCCCACAGGTTCTCTAAAGGAGAAGACGAAGGAGAGCCGAGTCAGACGGGCGGAGGAAGCTGGGGGCCGAACACCGGCTCACCTCTGATCACTCCGCTGAGCAGGCCTGGGATGGCCTGTAGCTCCGACACCTCGTTCAGCAGGAAGTAATTATCGCAGGTGGCGTTGAGACCGGGACAGAAGACGTCCCACAGGTCGGTGGTCACGCTCACGTTCTTCACCACCTGGGTCTTGGCGCACGTTTCAAAGTTGTCGTTTCTCACAGTTCGGTTTCCGACCAGGCAGACTCTGAAAACGGAAATGAGGAGGAGGAGGGAGCCGATGAAGGTCTGCAGGTCAGGTTCCTCTGAGAGGACCTTCAGAGGAGCAAACAGGCCAGGAGAAGCTTCAGGCCTCCTCAGGCTCCACCCACAGAAGCAGAATAACAGGAGGG
Organism: Tetraodon nigroviridis; assembly: GCA_000180735.1. NCBI lineage: Eukaryota > Metazoa > Chordata > Actinopteri > Tetraodontiformes > Tetraodontidae > Tetraodon > Tetraodon nigroviridis. The sequence continues at coordinate 11,926 of CAAE01013763.1, forward strand.
AGCAGCCACACCCACACTGGTCTAAAGTCACCCAACAGGAGGAGCCACACCCACACTGGTCTAAAGTCACCCAACAGGAGGAGCCACACCCACACTGGTCTAAAGTCACCCAACAGGAGGAGCCACACCCACACTGGTCTAAAGTCACCCAACAGGAGGAGCCACACCCACACTGGTCTAAAGTCACCCAACAGGAGGAGCCACACCCACACTGGTCTAAAGTCACCCAACAGGAGGAGCCACACCCACACTGGTCTAAAGTCACCCAACAGGAGGAGCCACACCCACACTGGTCTAAAGTCACTCACTTAATTTCTGGCGGCCTGATCAGAGTCTTGATCACTCCTGCGTAAGTGGCCATGATGGAGAGAACCACACAGGCCAGAAACACCAGAGCCAGCTTGTTGACATACCTGCACACAGGACAGGTGTCTGTGTGTGTGTGTGTGTGTGTGTGTGTGTGTGTGTGTGTGTGTGTGTGCGTTGATCTTACCTGACACCTACAAACACCACCAGGGCCATCAGGAGGAGGCAGCAGGTGCCGTAAACACGCATGTTGTTGGCTTCACCTTCGTTAAACAATGATGCTGTTGGAACGATGTAGATCTGCAGAGAGACAGGCAGACAGACAGACAGGCAGGCAGACAGACAGGCAGGCAGACAGACAGACAGACAGACAGGCAGACAGACAGACAGGCAGACAGACAGACAGGCAGACAGACAGGCAGGCAGGCAGACAGACAGACAGGCAGGCAGACAGACAGGCAGGCAGGCAGACAGACAGACAGGCAGACAGACAGACAGGCAGGCAGGCAGACAGACAGACAGACAGGCAGGCAGACAGACAGACAGACAGGCAGACAGACAGGCAGACAGACAGGCAGGCAGACAGACAGACAGACAGGCAGACAGACAGGCAGACAGACAGACAGACAGACGGGCAGACAGACAGGCAGGTAGGCAGATAAAACAAGCAGACAGACAGACAGACAGGTGCTGTTATTCCATGGCGGAGGTCCCCAGGCTGACCTCAGGTCTGTGACCCACCAGCAGAATCTCGATGGTCCCCAGGATGTACATGGATCCGGCAAAGGTGGTCCCCAGATAGAGGCAGACCCCCACGGCCCCCCCAAACTCTGGCCCCAGAGACCTGGAGATCATGTAGTAGGAGCCCCCAGCTGAGGGAGAAGCGCTCAGGTTAGACCCTGCTGGCAGACTTCTGCCCACCCCCCCTGCAGGACGTACCCGGGACCACCCCGTTGGTTGCTATGGCACACATGGATATGGCTGTGAGGAGGGTCTGTGGGAGGAGAACCAGGACGGAGCGTTATGGGATGTGGGTTTAGGGGATTCCCCCTCAGAAAGACCATCTTACACAGATGCAGCACATGGAGACAATGGCGAAGGAGCCCAAGATTCCTGCTGTCCCCACGATCCAGGTGAGCCGCAGGAACAGAATCACACCCAGGACGTTCTGCAGACACGGCAGGTAAACGCCGATGAAGGTTCCCATCTGTGGCACCTGGAAACACACACACACACACACAGTCGGAACACTTCTTCCACTGGAGGAAGGGGTGTTTCACCAACATTTGCTGGTGAATGTTCTCTCTATTTTGACCCTCAGAGTACAGTCTCAGGTAAGACAACATCATCCAGAAGGTTCCAGACCATGACGGGGGCCCTTTTGGTACCATCCTCGGCCTCCTCGTGCTCCCGAACCCCCTGAGTCAGGTTGGTGTATGTGGCCAGCTTGTGCAGCAGCGATGACACCATGGGCGTGCTGTCCATCTCCTCCTGGGGACAGAGACCATCAGCCTGGGTCTGGACATCTGCAGGCTCCAGGAGGCCTCAGGACCTCAGTACGGTACCTCAAACAGGGCCATGTTCTTGTCTTCGTAGTCGTGTTCTGGGTCCGTGTCGGTGCTGAGAAATGGACTGGACTCTCTGTCATTGTCATCTCCTAGAGGGCGAAAAAACCAGGATGTTGGTGAAAGAGCAGCAGGTGAAAAGAAGAAGAAGACCTTGCTGTGCATTCATCGTCAGGATTTTGCAAGATAACGACCCGTCCATCAGGAGAAGGATTCAAACCCTCCTACAGCTCAGGAACGGAGAACCCTGATGGGTCACCGTGTAGCCAAACAGTCCAAACACACAGCTGAGCGGGACAGGCGCTAACCCCAACCCACGTAGAGTTACAGGTACTGTCTGGTCATGTGACCATATGGAGGCGTGCTGCGCTCAAGCGATCAAGTCTCGGGTTTGGCTCCCTCTAGCGGCGGAAGGGACGAACTGCTGCTTCATTCATGCCAACAGCCACCAACACATTTAACAGCTTGTTGGTTCTCGTGGACACAGTTTGTGTTTTTGTTTGCAGTGTTTTAATATTTGTTGTGTTTGTGTATGAAAATAAATCTGAATAAAAATATAATCTAACAAAGATCCATGTACCACTGGTTTCAGGTGTAGAACAGAAAGTAGAAGAAGGCAGAAACGGATCAGAGGTTCTCAGTTTGGGAGCGTGTGTGCTCTCCTCTGGAACCTCTGGAACCTCTGGAACCATGCTGTGACCAGACCCCTGCAGACTGAGGTGGACAGAGCTGGGGTCACGTTCAGGGAACCACAGACTGGTGCCATACTGGTGCCAGCATGCTGGTCTGGAGACTCAGAGACTCTCCTGGTTGGACTGGTTTCCATGGTGTCTGGTCAGCACCTTGTTGTTCTGTGTGTGCTGTTAGCAAGCTTTAGCGTTAGCCTGGATCTGATCTCTGAGCCAGCTTCATCCAGTGTGGCCTCCAGCATCTTGGACCTCAGCCTCCAGGGACACGTCTGTCCAGGGGCTGTCCAGGGGCTGTCCAGGGGCTGTCCAGGGGCTGTCCAGGGGCTGTCCTGGGTCTGTCCAGGGGCTTTCCTGGGTCACTGAGGTTTAGACAGCAGGAGGGTCAGAGGAGGCTGAAATCCAGCTAGCATCTTTGTTAGCTATCTTCTTTGAATCTCCTAGCTACTGTAAAGATGGACCAGAAGCTTCAGGACAACAAACGGGTGTGTCAAAGACTTTGACCTTTCTCCACCTGCTCTTCCTGTTAGCGCTGCCGTAAGTTAGCTCAGCATTGCTGTGTTAGCGAGTGCAAATCTGCTCAGAAGGAGGTGGAGGAGCAGGTCTGCTGCTCCAGGACTTTGTCCAAGTCAGGACAGGAACAAGTACAGTTTCAGCATCGGTTACAGGGAGTCTTCAGACTTTAACCAGTCCATCCACATTCTTCATCACTTTACTGAGGATGAGGAGGAAATCAAAATCTCCATGACAACAAAAACATGCTGCTGCACCTGATGCCAACCATGTTTTGCTTTCATTAACAACACTGATTTAAGCTCGAGATGACGCACATGCACGCACACACACACACACACACACACACACACACGCAGAAACCTCAGTGTTGCTCAACAGCTTCAGGGCGGCCTTCAGCACAGCTATCTGGCTCTTGAGTTCCACTGATATGAGATGCGTCCTTTCACTCCCACACAGCAGGACTCAGCCTGGCTGGACCCCCAACTGCTGCTAACAGTGTGTGTGTGTGTGTGTGTGTGTGTGTGTCTGTTTATTTGTGTCTGTGTGTGTGTGTGTGTGTGTGTCTGTAGTACAACTACAACGACAGCTTGGCCAACCAGACTCCACCTGAAGTTAAGAGCGCCTCTGTCGGACATGTTTGGGCTGCAGCCCGTTAGCGTCCGGCTGGTTGTGCTTGGCCACGTTTAGCCTTGCGCTGATCGGGGTCATGTGACCGCTGCTGTTGAACTGATTGAACTGGTCAATTAAAAAGATGACATCTGTCTGGGGGGGGCAGAAACCCATCAGTGGATCCCTCAGGACACTGGAGTGGATCTGGGATGGAGACGCCTCCTCAGCGGGTCACCAAAGGTCAAGCAAAGGTCATAGGTCCATGTTACACACAACGCAGCTACACACTCTCTGTTCCGTAGCCCCTCCCCCAGCGTCTGCGCGTGCCTGCGCGTGCCTGCGCGTGCCTGCGCGCGGGGGGGGGGGCGCAACTTTTTTTCAGTCGTGATCCCGAACAGAAGCAGAGCAGCAGCAGGGGGTCCACCTGTCGAGTTCCTACCTGAGTCCCGGGCCGGGGAGGGGTCTCCATCCTCCACCAGTACCGTCGGAACCAAAGGGGCCGCTTTGGTGCCTCCAGCTGCGGCTGCGCTGCTGCCGCCCTCCGCATCCTCCACCGGCACTACCGTGAAGTTTATGGGCATGTTGACGGCGGGAAGGGCCACAGCAGCCGGGGACCGAAGGCTCCTTTGCTTCCGAGGCTGGTCCGGCTCCTGCTGCTCCTCAGGCGGGACAAAGTCCGATCTTGTCGTCTCTTTCAGCCAGGCTCGCAGGTTCGGGCTCCATGTGACGCTCCGGAGCCCCCTCAGCGGCCCCCCCTGGCTCCTCCCCCGACTCCGCCCTCCAGCTTCGACCAGGTTCTCTCACGCACACCTTTGGAATGCGGGAAGAGGAACAGAGGTCCGGGAAGCTCCGCACCTGGGTCCGAAGCGTCTTTACAGACCAAGTCAGAGGTCCGAACAGCCCGGACACGTTCAGAGACTTCCGTCGTTCTAAAGCTGAAGCGTCTCTCTCTCTCTCTCTCTCTCTCTCTCTCTCTCTCTCTCTCTCTCTCTCTGTCTCTCTGTCGCTCTCTGTCTTCCTTCCTTATGCCTCTTGTTTCCTGCAGGTAAATAAAATGGGTGTAACTTGTGACTATATATAGCGCAGGGGCGTCTCCCTCGCGCACTGCATTGTGGGTCCTGGCAAAGTGCAGCTTGGGGCACCTTCATTGTGTTGGCAGAGGAAACGAGTGGAAAATCTGTGTGTGTGTGTGTGTGTGTGTGTGGGCGGGTGGGCGTGTGGGCGGGCTCCAGTCCCACAGCCACCAACATCATGACTGTGCTGATGTTTGCATGTGGAAGGAGGAATTCAGTCAGTCAGTCAGTCAGTCAGTCAGTCAGGTGAGCTTTATTGTCATTTTGGAACATATCTAGCTGGTTTAATACATATTGAAAACGAAACAACGTTTCTCCAGGACCTGGTGCTGGTAGGGCAACACAAAAGGGGCACAAAAGGACAACAGGGCTACACAGAGACAACATGGGTCAACACAACATGCAACAGGACGGGTACGTAGACAGGCAGGAATGAGGGGTGGAGTAGGGTGGAGATATATCAGAATAAGGTGCAGACAGATATGTCGGAATAAAGTGCAGTACAGTGCAAATGTTTGCGCAGAGTTTGTAGGTAAACGCTGTAAAGTGCCAGTGCAATTGTAACATTTTGAGGCTTTATAAACGTTATTCCCAGTAGTAGTGTTAAGGCAGCATGGGAGGATTTGTGCAAACCTTTTTCTCTAAAACCAGAAAGTTAGCAGCAGGGTTAGATGATAAATAATGTCAATAATGTGTGGTGGCGTGGAGAGTCTGTGCGTTCAGATCCTTCCATTGAGGAGCCTGATGGCCTGTGGGTAGAAGCTGTTAGTCAGTCTGGTTGTGCGGGCCCGAGTGCTTCGGTACCTTTTCCCAGATGGCAGGAGGGTGAAGAGGGTGTGTGAGGGGTGTGAGGGGTCGGCCACGATGCTGGTGGCCTTACGGGTGCAGCGTGTGGTGTAGATGTCCACCAGGGGGGTTAGAGAGACACCGATGATCTTTTCTGCTGTCCTCACTATCCTCTGGAGGGTCTTGCGGTCCGCCGCGGTGCAGTTCCCAAACCAGACGGAGATGCAGCTGCTCAGGATGCTCTCGATGGTCCCCCTGTAGAAGGTGGTGAGGATGGGGGGAGGAAGATGGGCTTTCCTCAGCCTCCGTAGAAAGTAGAGGCGCTGCTGGGCTTTCCTGCTGGTTTTAGTGGTGTTGAGAGACCAGGTGAGGTTCTCCTCCAGATGGACACCAAGGAATTTGGTGTTCTTGACGATCTCCACGGAGGAGCCGTTGATGGTCAGTGGAGGATGTTCTCCCGGTGCTCTCCTGAAGTCAGCGATCATCTCCTTGGTCTTGTGGACGTTCAGGGACAGGTTGTTGGCTTCACACCAAGCAGTTAGCTGTTGGACCTCCTCTCTGTATGCTGACTCGTTGTTCTTGCTGATGAGACCCACCACGGTCGTGTCATCGGCCAACTTGATGTGGTTGGAGCTGTGCGTTGCTGCACAGTCGTGAGTCAGCAGTGTGAACAGCAGGGGGCTGAGGACGCAGCCCTGGGGGGCCCCGGTGCTCAGCGTGGTGGTGCTGGAGGTGCTGTTCCCGATTCGGACTGACTTCACCCGACAACCTCCCCTCATCCAGGGGCCGACCAGGCCTCCAGGCTGACAGAGCCCCAGCAAGTTCACCTGCTGGTGCTTCCAGTTGGGCTGCAGCTAGACGTCTCTCTCTCTCTCTCTCTCTCTCTCACACACACACACACACACACACACATACAGTGAAGGAGCCTACCTGTGTCCCCGTATCTTCGTCATCATCGTCTTCGTCCAGACATTTCCATACGGCGCCACAGGTGGTGCTGTGGGGCCACAACTGCGGATTTTCGGCTCACATGGGGAACCATCAAGCATGGCGGGGGGAGGGGTCAGGGGTGTTATAAAGACAAGGTGCCCTCAGGGGCCTGGAACCTCCACACCATGAGGAGACACCTCAAACAGTATTTTGGACTCAAATCTAATGGGGACAGTTTGTTCTGAGGCTGCAGCAGTTAGCACTATCGCCTAATGGTGTGGAGGTTCGAGGCCCCTGAGGGCCCTTGTCTTTATAACATGCATTTTCTTTCCTTTATTATATACCACCCCGCGTCACCACTGGGTATAAAGCGGGTAGGATAATGGATGGATGGATATTATATACCATTAACCTTTCAAGTTATTTAAGCAGACAAAGATGCATTTATTGCAATATTTTTTTTCCCTTGCAGTTTTTATTTTATTTTTTTTTTATTTACTAAACTTGGGTTAGTACCCTAACCCTCAATATTTGCAGTTTGGAAAACGCCCTTTTAAATTCCCCCTTTCTTCAAGTTTGGATCAGGAAATGCGCCCCCTGCTGGTCGCTTTTAAAAGACATTATCATATTTGTGCTTTAGAAATGTCCGAGAAACGTCTTCTACATATAATGATTTAAAACAAATATCTTTACATCTATGATCTGTGACTTCTCCTTCTGTCACTACTTCTATCACTTCTCCTCCTCCCTCTTTACTCATCGGTCCATCAGCAGGAAGGTCCCCATCTGAACAGGTCCTGCTCCAGGTTTCTTCCAGCTCCAGGGGACTTTTTCCTGCTGCTCTTCGGGGCTCAGACTCTGGCTTTCTGAGGCTGTAGGATTAACGTTGCCTGGAATGGGAGTGTTTTTGTGCGGTGCCCTGACCTTTGACCTTGCTGACAGCTGGGACGGTGCCAGTGTTGGCTGGAGGTGTGTGTACGCCCACAGCTCATGAACCGAGCGGCTGTGTTGTTCTCCTCTGCTGCTCTTCATGTGAACGTTTAAAAAAAGCAGTTTGAGGTGAAACCAGATCCTTCAGTCAACAGTTAAAAGGTCGGCGCTGACGCAGGCCGGCTGGCCAGCTGCCTCCCGACTAGAAACTGACTGGCTGCATCCTGTTTGTAGCATTTACCTGTTTACTAAGCCCCCACGGTCTCACACACACACACACCTGAGAGAGAAGTGTGTTATGAGTGGACTCCCTCTGCATCTCTGGTGTGACCAGGGGTCGGACCTGGGTCGGACCAGGACCACAGACCCAGCAGCAGATCCAGCGGCTGAAGCAGAGGAGGAGGACGGAGACCACCACCCATGAATGTGTGCGGAGGACAACATGGACCCTGAGCCTGGGGTCGCTGGCAGGAAGCTAAAACCAGGGACCCACGGCACCATTTTTGAGTCGGAGGGGAGCTACGCAACTCTCGCCGTCAGGAGGTGTGACTGGCTGTGGAGGGGGCGTGGCTGCAGCGCCCAAGCCCGTCCATCTACTGTTGCCTGCAGTTAAACGTGTTGTTGGCCCTGGATATTGTCACCATAAATAATAATAAGTGTGTGTGGACTGACTTCTCTATCTCTTGTTTCTTGTTGCTTTGCTGCACTGGCTATACTGCTTTTTTCCACCTCTGTATTTTGTGGCCACGCCCACATCAGCTCTTATTGGTTGGAGCTCTTTCTAGTGAGCAGCCAGAATTTCTAGCAGGTTTGGTTGTTGTCTGAGACTGGGTGGCGGTGTCTTCAGGCTCAGTCGCCAAGGCGACCAGCAACTCACCCCAAACGGGGTGAGGGCGGGTCTCAGCGTCCAAGACCCTGAAAATCATGAAGCGTGTCCCCATCTTTAGCATGGGTGTAAAAGCATGTGATGGAGTATTATGGGATGAGCGTCTGACAGACCTGAGGAGGTCAGGCGAAAGGCTGCTGCCACCACTGAGGCTCATTCTTTCCTCCTCCATCTTCTCCTTTCTCCACCGGTATTGCTTAGTGTGGTTCTGGTCTGTGGACTCGTGGAGGTGTTCAACAGCCTGGAGGCTGTTTCTGAGGATTAGGGCTAGGACTAGCCTGGCTTACCCCTAACCCTAACCCCCCTGGAAGATCAGAAGCAGCTCTGGTTCCTTCAACAGGAAGAAAAGAATTCAATGATTTTTCGTTACATTTATCACCATTGGTTCCAGAACCAGCTCTTTTTCAGCTGCAGTTTTCAGAGGCCAACATGTATGAACGATGCTGAAAATAGACCATGGTGGGCAAATCATCTGTGAATTATTTCTAGTTTGGCTTTGGCAGCTACTGTATGGAAGCATTGATGAGGACCGGGACAGAGAGTCCTTGTCCCGGTCCTCAGTCTGCCCCGACTTCAGTACACCCAGCAGTGCTTTCATTCATTTCATCATCAGCTTACACACACACACACAAACACACACACACACACACACACACACACGGTCAGACCGGACGGATGTTCCTTTGCTGGAGGGAATAACCAGATTTCATAAACGGGTTGAAAATGGCGCCCTTGTTGCTGCCCTCAGGGCTCCCGGCCAGCTCGGCCAGCAGTCAGGCAGCTATATTTGGTTCCAGTGGAAGGTTTCAGTGGGGATTCTTTAGCGGTGGAGACCAACAGCAGAGGATCGGAGGATAAGATGAGGTCTGTGAGTCTTGTGGGAGCCAGTGACCCTCTGCCACACTGCTGGCACCGGAGGGCTGCATGTGGGCTCCCAACAAAACACGCCGAGGGCCAGAAAGGAACGCCAAGCCTGTCATTAGATGTTGGGGACCAGCACGTGTGTGAGTGTGTGTGTGTGTGTGTGTGTTTGGTTTAACTGAGGTGTGTCTGGAGTAAAGATCATCTCCCTTTTTAGCAGGAAACCTATTTATTTTGGTTGTTCCACTTCATGACTTTGGCTCTCCTGAAGGTGGACGGGGGACGACCGGGACAGGCTTCAGGTCCCAGAAGGCATCTGGGATGAGGGCGGACATGGGAAAGGAGAAGTTGGAGTGGGCTGGCCTCAGCTTCTCCCTGCAGGAGGCTCTACATGGCTCTGTGAGCTCTGAGCAGTTCCTGTCTGAAGGCCGGGCCTGGTTGTTGAGGGCAGCAGCAGTCAGGCAGCTGCTGGGTGGTTGGACTTCTGTCGCCTGTCATCACCTCCTCACGTTCCTGCAGGCTCCAGCTGACCTCTATGACCTGTAGCTCCAGACCAACCTAGAGGCTGTAGTGAAGCTACAGGGCTTCACTGAGGATGAGGAGCCCTGAAGCAGAGCCACCACATGGGCTGTCATGGTGAACCTGGTGGTCCTGGTCGGCTTTGGGACAGACTGAGTTCTGCACTTTCATTCAGACACGTTTGCCTTCATGGAGGACGAGACTGAGAGGAGGTGAAGAAGATGGTGTTGGTGATGAAGCATTATCACACTTCTTCTTTCAGGGCTTGAAGGTGCATCACCTCATCATGTTGCGGTGGGCCCAACGTTACCCAGCTCAGTGGATTTTCAGAACCCTGAGAACCCTGAAGAGGTCAGACTGTGCACGAGCAGCGTGCAACAGCGCAGGTAGAAATACAGCTCAGCCTGAAGTCCAGCAACGGAGAGATGGCTTCTGCCTCAAAACACAGCTGGGAACCTCGCTAAAGTATTAGCATCGTCCAAATCTTTGGCACATGTGCACACACACACACACACACACACACACACACACACACACTCCTCCCTGCAGTCATTGTTAGCCCACACCCACAGCGTGTGTCCACCCATGAGTTAAGCACCTGCTATAGAATAACCAGCCATATTTACACAGGGTCTCTCTCTCTCTCTTTTACACACACACACACAGTGTGTTAGGGTCCTAGCCAGATGTGCCTCCTAATTGCTATGGCCATTAGACGGTTCTGTATGTTCTGGCCTGAGGGACTCTATCAGAACTGTTTTTTAAGCTAAAAGCAGCAGCGCTCTGGTAGACAAACACCTGCATGGACACATGGGAAACCTTTCCCCCTTAGCTGAATGTTATAGCCTCGGTAAAGCTTTCAAAGAACCCTGAGACTTCAGAGCTGAGAACTTTCGACCCTTTTAGACCCTTTAAGCCAACATTAAAAGATTTTTAACCTTTAATCAGGCTAAATGCTGCTTCGCCATGTTTGGTCTGAACTCCGGGCTCCACTAGCTGGCCTGAGTCAAAGTGGGTCAGGGAGCTCAAGGGGACCTAAGCCACGTTGTGATCTGTGGACCAGCAGAAGAAAATCTTCTCAGTCTGGGAGCCAGTCCAGGCCCTCAGGACCAGGTTTATGGTCTTTCATCCTTTTGTCTTGTTTTGTTTTTTCCAAAGACAAGAACCTCGGTTTTGCCCTAAATTAGTCACCACTAACCCCCACACTGCAGCATCTATTTGCTTTTCCATCAGCTGTTTTTTGTTCTAAATGGACCAAGAGGGGCCAATGATTCCGACTCTGACTCTAAATCAAGACGCAGTAACATCAAATGGCTGTGAACCGGACCCAAGGGGAGGCCGAAGTCCCAACAGCTGCAGTAAAACGTCTTTATGGTCAGAAAAAATAACCAGAGAAACAAACTTAAAATTACTAGACATGCTAGGAAGCTGTTTTAGAAAAGAACAAACTAACAAAACACAAATCTACTTTGGAAATTAAACAAAACCACAAAGATCCACAAAAAGCAAAAACCAGTGGGAACTCACAGGGAACACAGAAAAAACAGCTGGAAGCAAACATTCCAGCACAGGACTCTGGGGGACCTGGCCCTAAATAGCGCCAGTGATCAAATCATGTTCAGGTGTACACAATTAGTCCAGGACACAACGAGTAAAACCAGCAACAACACAGGAAACAGAACTAAAACACGCCAAATAAAAGCATCGGCCTGGAAATGCTACGCCCCAAAAGAGCAAAAAACATCTGGGGCTTTAGAGCAAAGATCAAAAAATATGCTTTGAGCCTTTATTGAAAGAATTTGTGTGGCTGGTTAATCTGCTAACCCTAACCCTGACCCAGGTGGTCTGTGGAAACAGATTCATTTGTCTGTTACCTGGTAACCAACGTCAGCGCTCTGTAAAGAGAGACTGAGAGGCAGCAAAACTAGAAAGAGCCAAAGAGGCCCAAAGACGGATCCAAGCGGGACTCCTCGTGTCATCAGGCCTCAACTGTTCCAACACGGCTCCTGTGACCTGCTCAGGTTTCAGTCTTTCTGTTCCCAGACACTGACTTCCAGGTTTTAGAGTCTGCTTCTAGCGACTCGGAAAGATGTCGACTGTGTGAAGGGCTAGTTCTTCACCTTTTTCCATGCTGACTGTTTCCTGGCGGCGGGTTTCTGAGCTGGTGGCGTGTGGAGGTCGTCTGCCTCCATGACGGACTCCTGTGAATTCTTACAGCAGTGTGATGCTTGTGATCTCTAGGAAACTGCCCAAACCCCGAGAGCAGATCTCATCTCGCTTGTGTCAGCACATTCTCAGGACACCGGCTTCGTCTGCGGCTGCAGGGTTAGCCTCCACTCACACAAGATGGAAGAATTTCCACCATCATGTTTATTACATGACTTATTACAGCTCCGTCCTCCTCCTGATCACTGACCAGGAAAGTGTCCATCTGCTTCATTAATCAGCTGTGGTTTAAATGGTATGATTAGCATAGCTAGCACACACACACACACACACACACACACACACACACACACACACACACAGACCCTTGTCTAGGGAAGGTGGAGCCAACCATTGCAGATAACATCTACTTCCTGGATATGAAACAAGCAGCTTTCTGACTTCCTCTGAGCTCCCCACTGAGCTAAAAAGACTTTCTGATCCCTAAGGGAACCTGGACACACATACACACACACACACACACACACACACACACCAATAATAGGGAGTCTGAAGTATTGCTTTAGTCAAATATTTTATTACAAACGGGCCTCCCTGGCCTGCCAGGATTCATATATAAATCTTTAAACAACAGTTGGCAAATGCAGGAAAATGTTTTAAAATATTTGACTTATTTACAAAGACATGAAAACAGTCAGTAAAAAAACGGCAAAAGCAGGTTATACACAAAGAGGCTGATTATAAGTACGGTAGCATCACAGTCCTGAAAGCATCATGACACAAACGGTCAGAAACCGTTGGGTCGGAACCCCCTGGGGTCAGAAACCCTTGGGTCAGAACCCCTGGGGTCAGAAACCGTTGGGTCAGAAACCCTTGAGTCAGAACCCCTGGGGTCAGAAACCGTTGGGTCAGAACCCCTGGGGTCAGAACCCCTGGGGTCAGAAACCGTTGGGTCAGAACCCCTGGGGTCAGAAACCGTTGGGTCAGAAACCCTTGAGTCAGAACCCCTGGGGTCAGAAACCCTTGAGTCAGAACCCCTTGGGTCAGAACCCCTGGGGTCAGAAACCATTGGGTCAGAACCCCTGGGGTCAGAACCCCTGGGGTCAGAAACCGTTGGGTCAGAACCCCTGGGGTCAGAAACCCGTTGGGTCAGAAACCCCTTGAGTCAGAACCCCTGGGGTCAGAAACCCTTGAGTCAGAACCCCTTGGGTCAGAACCCCTGGGGTCAGAAACCGTTGGGTCAGAACCCCTGGGGTCAGAACCCCTGGGGTCAGAAACCGTTGGGTCAGAACCCCTGGGGTCAGAACCCCTGGGGTCAGAAACCGTTGGGTCACAGGGCCACACGGCTGCTGAACCTCATGCAGGTTGTGATGTTCCTGCTGAACTCAGGATCAGACAGAGGATGAGTTACACCGTCACTCGTGAAAGGACGTCCAGTCGGATCAAACTCAGCTTGCTGTTGTCTTCTGGTTGGAAATGGAGGCGTTTCTGGGATGAAGGGGGCTGATTTTGACCTCTCATGGAGCCTGATCCTTTGCTCTTCCACCAGTAAATGACCTTTCCAGGATGTTGTGATCCCTGTGAAGGTTTTGATGCTGTCAGCTCAGTCGGGGCCGGTCTGATACCACTGTGGTGGTTGGATGCGGCCTGTCTTCATCCAGCCTCTCCCAGCAGAAACCCTGAGCTGGTGTGAAGCTGGATGGCCGTGAGTCCTCTGAGAAGAGTCTGTCTTCAGATCACTGCAAACACTCTGAAGGCTCTGCCACCACTCGGGTTTGGTAAGCTGGAGGAGAAAGGTCAACGCCACGGTGTTACTGAAAGTGTACCGGCTGCTCCTGAACTCCCCACAGATCTGGACCCCACCATGACCGGTGGAGCCGTACCTCTCTGATGTGATGCCGTTCTGGGAGCTGCCTCCATACTGCTTCCTTTTGTCCATGAGCATCACGTCCACGTACCCTCCGGACTCGTTCCGGATCACCCCAGCATGGATGGCCGCTCGGCAGATGCTGGATTTCTGAAACACACACACACACACACACACGTCTAAAGGTCCACAGGTGGTGGAGCTGAGTTGGGGGGCCCAGCAGAGGCTGGAGCTGCCACCCACGTCTGAGTAGTATCTGGTTCCGAAGACTCGAGCTCCACTGTGATGGAGACAGTTCCTGGGACAGAACAACCTGAGGGAACACACAAGGACATAGTCACAGGGTTGAGGTGCGCCCACTCCGGCCTGGACAGATGACCACTATGGACGGAGGATGGTGGCCCACCTGGGACAGTGTC
>CAAE01013763.1:26299-89138 GCA_000180735.1 Tetraodon nigroviridis
TCTTGAAGGTGCACGCTGGTCAGATCCATACCCGACCGACTGGATCCCGTTCCTGTACGACTTGATAAAAGGCTGTTTCCTGCCCAGCCTGGTCACGTCCAGCCATCCTCCGTCGTTGTCGATCACGCCCGAGTGTAAGGCTGCTCCACACACACTGGACTGCTGCAGGAACACAAAGGCAGCAGTTAGCGTCGCTAATAGCATCATTTGCACACTATCTTCACACCTATTCCCTCCACCAAGGAAGTCATGTGACATTTGACAGTCAGTCAGGCCGCCAGCGGTCACATGACCTCCTTGGTGGAGGGAATCGTGGCCATGTTGTTATAACAACAACTTTATCATTTACCATGTCATAAAATCCAGTTCCGATCACTTTTCCAGGCCTTTCCAGGCATCCAGGTAAACATTCATACCTACAGACAGAGACAGGATCAGCAGCGTCTCACGCACACGTGCGCAGGTGTCCTGCAGGACACTCACCTGTTGCAGGTGGTTCCTTTGCACTGGTCCCTCAGCTTGGTGTCACAGTTGACCTGCTGACCTGGAAGAACATGGAGGCGTCACGTCTCTGAGCAGGTCCAAATGTGGACACGTGGACACGTCCTTACTCATCTGCTCTGTGCTGACAAACTGCTTCCTGACTGGGTGCTGGCTGGGCGAGCTGTTGGGAGTCTGGCCTCCAGGTCCAGGACCTCCGTCTGACCCTGGTTCTGCTTCTGCTTCTGCTTCGATATAGTTGGTCTCCTCGGTCTCCGGAGCTGGACGGCGATCGATGGCGCCCCCTGCAGGCAGCATCCATACTACTGTGATCCAGTTTAGCTAAAAAGACCGAGCTAAAGGACACCATGACAGCACGTCTGACAAGTGTGCAAACAAAACGCGTTCCTGCTCTTGGACCTTGGGTGGACCTGAGGGACTAAGCTAACTGTGTGGGTACCTTTGTAGCAGAGGTTGTCCCTGCAGCCTCCGGCATAGCTAGCTGGACAAGCGGAGCATGGAGCTCCATATTTGTAGGGAGCGTGACCCCACCAGTTGCCCCTGCAGAAACAAGGGACTGGTTTCAGACACGCCAGCCGAGGCTCAGGCACTGGGACAGATTCAGAGCGGTGGTGGACGGCCGGAGGCAGACGTACGGTGGAGAGTAGTTGCACACCAGATACACGGCCTTGGCCCAGATCATCCCCCACACATTCATGTTGTAGCACACGTTGATGGCACAGCCGATCCGACTGCTCGTGGCCCACACCAGCTGACCATGAAACACAAGAAGAGGACATGGACAGGCGCGGTCCGCACCTGTAGGCCAGGGTCTGTTACAAACGCCACTCACCTGGGTGTAGTGTGTGCAGACGGGCCCTGAACACCTGAACGGACAGTGGGGGTCACACTCCTGGGAGTACGGGTAGCTGTAGTAGCGCACCTCGTCGTACCAGGCCTGGACGTGGTAGGTGGGCGGACGGTCCCTGAACACATCAAACAACGCTGGTCTAGACCTGAGCTTCAGAAGACGTTGGGACATTTGTCTGTCTGGAGTCAGAGGACATGCCCCCCAGACAGGAACGCACCTGCCCCAGTGGGCCCCCAGGTTCTGACCCATCTGTGTCAACAGGTGGCTGGGTCCATGTTCCCATCGACAGCTGTGGGCCCAGTGCTCTGCACTCCGCTCCAGGTCATAGTCCCACACCTGACACTCACACACACACACACACACACACACCCTGTTGTAGCAACCATCCACTGTGCTTCAGCGACTGGGCCTGTACTGGGAGGGAAGCTGCTCCAGCATCTGGAACCCAGCTGAGCCAGGTCTGTTTGTGTGTGTGTGTGTGTGTGTGTGGGGGGGGGGGGGGGTCTGGCAGCGTCTCCACCTACCATGTGCTCCATGTTGGATGCGGGAGGGTGGACCTGACCCCGGAGCTTGTTGTGAAGGTCCAGAATGAGGTGCATGTCTCCCTCACTGATAGCCCTCCTCCCTCTAGGCCTGGCCTGCCACCAGTCCTCGTCCTTGTCCCAGTACTGGTCCAGGATGGACTGGAGCGGCGTGGAGCCGTTCTGGATCACTGCCAGGATGCTTTGGGCCAAACACAGGAGCAGGCCTGCAGCTCTGACCCAGAGTGAGCTCCTCATCCTTCTGCTGGAACACGCCTGGACTCGCCTGTCAAACGCATGGAGTCACGGTCAGGACACTGTCGCCATGCTTCTTTGAGACTTTATTACCTCTCTGGACACATCGTTCATAAAGGTCTGACATTCAGCCCCAGAGTGAGAGGAGGCCCCTTCCCTAAAGAATGCTGCAGCGAGCGCGCCGAGGCTGCGGGTGCATCTGGGGGTCACCGCGGGGCTCTGCACAGTAGCGCCAGTGTGCACACACGCTTCCACAGGCTTCACACACACTCCTGAACACGTGAAAGCCACAGACAGCGTGAAGCACCGCGACGCTGACACCCGTTCACCTTGGTCTTCCCCAGGAGGGCCGGTGAAAACACGGCTGGAGGACCTGATTCACCTGAGGATTCCAGCAGCGGATCGCAGAGAAAAACACTTCCAGCCTTCTGCAGCAGCTCCCAGTCAGCGGACGGATCTCCAGTTCTGCTCCTCTGTCCTTCTATCCATCACAGAAGAGTGCAGGCTCCTCCTGAAGCATCCACATCCAGGTGGGCGGCTCCGCAGCGTCTGCAGCTACCTGCCGAATTCCTCAGGGGGCTCATGTGCTGCTGCGCCGCTGCATCACAGCCCTGCTCGCTCCGGCACTTATATGCCAAAACGCCCGTCAGCGACGCATGACACAGGGCAGCACACCCCCACCCTGGTCCCTCTGCCCTCCCTCAGCACACCCCCACCCTGGTCCCTCTGCCCTCCCTCAGCACACCCCCACCCTGGTCCCCTCATCCACACATCCCCCCTCCAAAGGGGATCCAGGAAGTAACGTGAGTCCACTTGGGTTTGTTTTAAGAGCAGCTCACTCAGGGAAAAGGTTTTTAATCATAGCTAACACACACACACACACACACACACACACACACACACACACACACAGATCGGAGATCTGTTGATAAAAGATTTTTAGGACATTTCAGAGTTTATATCATGTTTGAGAAAGTAACATTCTTCACACGAGAGAAACTGATCTTGAATTTCCTAAACTTTGAAGACTCCTCTTGTACACAGAATGCTGGTTTATTTTTTTAATACTGGATTTGTTTACTTGATTCTTAAGATCCAAAACATAGGTTTTAACGTCTCTGCTGTCAAACTACGCTGCTTCTGCTGCCCCCTGCTGGTCCTGGGCTTGGATTGGGCCAGAAGAACCTTCAGAGGACCTTGGTGTGGTGTGGGTTAGTTAGGTGGTGAGTGGCAGGTGAGAGAACCTCATGAAACTAACAACACCACCTCAGGACTTGCAGCCAGGGTTTCCTAAAGGACACAATAAATGAATCCAGACACCATACGAAGGTGAAGATTACACTTTGATTCTTTTTTCTTTTTTTTTTCAAAAACAATTCAATCATTGGTCATTTATAAGGCTCACTTTTCTCTAAACACCACATGGGGGTGATTCACAGCTGGGCGTGTAAATCCTCCTCATTAGCAGCCAGAGGCGCGGCGGTACCTCAGATGAACAGAAGCAGGATCGCGCAGATCCCTCTGGATCCATTTGTAAACAGAACCAGACCGACACACACTGGTGGCTGCACACACCAGCAAACCGCATCCTGAGTGTAGAAGCTGCCATTTTCAATAACTTTTGTTGACTTGTGGGACCCAAATGTAGAGAAGACCAAAGAAGAAAGAACTTAGTGCACACACCACTGGAAGCCACCCCGGACAGGGGAACCTGACCTGCACAGCTGCGCCCCCTAGTGGCTTCCTCCTTACCAGACCTGTTCCAGCCCGGAGAGTAAACACAGCCCTCTCTCCTGACTGTTCTAGCTGTTCTAGCTGTTCTGGCTGTTCTGACTGTATCAGAACAGCCAGAACAGCCAGAACAACCTGTACTGTAAACATGTAAAGAGCATTTTGCATCAGGAGGATGAACAGAACCACCCTTTGACTTCCACCTTCTACCTGAGGCTGCTCCCATGTTGATTCAAGGCCGTGTGAATAGAAAAGCACTGAAGTTTGCACGTGGAGACACAAGCGCTGCACACCGTCCGCCGCCTCTGCCCTGTCAGCGCGGATTAGTGCTGCCTAAAGGTGGAGCAAAACCAAGGCTGGTGGCGGAGGCGAGTTTAATCCTTTGAGCTCTCGGGGATGATGTTTCTGTGAAAATGTCCCTGGATTTGCTGCTGCCAGGAACTGGAGGGCTGAGCAGATACCAGCATCACGGCGGAGGAGGCTTTGATGGAGCCGCTGGCACGGAGCTGCTCAGCCAACTGAAATGGAGCCCAAACTGCTGCTGCTGCTGGTCGGCGGTAAGTTTGCAACTATTCCACCTGTCAGGGAACACGAATTAGCAGCGGAGTAACAGCGTTCTTCTGCCACAGCACTGGCAGCTATCTTCATCCCACCTGAGCCGTCTGCTGCAACAGCCAGCAAGAAGAAGTCTCAAGGTAGCTTCTCCTTCTTTGCTGTAGCTACATTTCTTTTCCAGCTGCTCCCTGAAAGCTCCCGAGCAACATCAGGAAATGCTAATGATCAGATTGGCTGAGATCTTAGGGCTGCTTTCCTTCTTTCCATCCTTCTTTCTGAGATGATTCCTCCTCCATCGTGAGCTTCTGCGAGTTTGCTTAGCAGGTGATGACCAGCGCCACCACCTTAGTCTGACACTGAATGGAAGGTGTGGTTGCTCCCTGAGGGCTTCAAGCTAACCTCATATCTGAGCCTCCCTGACATGTTTGCTGCTTTAGTGTCTTTCTGAGGACCACTTGATGAGCTTCTTCCCTCTGCCGTCTCTCCAGTCAAGAACAACTCAGGTGTGACCCCGGCTGGGCAGTGTGGCACCTGGGTAAAAGAACCTGATGGGGGCTATTTTACCTCCCCCAACTACCCAGAGAAGTACCCTCCTGACAGGGAGTGTGTCTACATCATAGAAGGTGACCTTCTCCTCCTTGTCTTCCAAGCCACGCCTCCGCTCCACCTCCTCACCACCTGCCTCTACCTGCAGCCTCTCCTCGGCAGTGCATCGACCTCTTCTTTGATGACAAGTACTCCATCGAGCCGTCCTGGGAATGCAAGTTTGACCACATCGAGGTCCGAGACGGGCCCTTCGGCTTCTCCGCGCTCATCGGCCGCTACTGCGGTCAGGAAAGCCCGGCGTACGTGCGCTCCAGCGGCCGCTACCTCTACATCAAGTTTGTGGCGGACGGTGAACTGGAGGCCATCGGATTCTCTGCGCGGTACAACTTCACGCAGGGTCGGTGTCGCCCAATCCAGCCCCAGCTCTGCTTTTCTAAGCCCGGATGATAAATATTTGTGTGTTTGATCTAGACAATGATGCACTGAACCAGAGATGGAGACACACACACACACACACACACACACACACACACACACACACTATGTTCAATGATTACGGCTCTAATCCTTCATCTTGCTTCCTCCTGTCCCGAACCACCAAGCTTCTCTGCTACCTCCTCTAAATCTATATTTGATACCAGGGGAAAACACACACACACACACACACACACACACAACACACACACACACACGCACACACACACACACAGAGTTAATGAAAGCTTGTCTTCAGGGGAATAAGGCTTGTAAGCGTTGAGCCGTGGTAGCTTAAGAGGGTCTGAGCTTTTATTCCTGCAGATTTCAGAAGGTAAACCTCCACAGATGAGGATTAATCTGCAGCTCCGTCCGTCCGGCTGTTCCAGCACCGCTCCGTCTCCTCACTCTCCTAATTTCCTGCTGCCACTACCACCTGCTGCCTGGCACAGAAGGCAGCGGGGCTGTGCCACCACCAGTCCATGGCTCTGTTACTTTCCTACTCGCTGACAGGTTCGGGCGTGGAGCTGCGTCAGCTGCACTGGCCTTCGCTGCCAAGTTTCTCTTTATTTGCTGAACCAACAGACGGACAGACACAACTTTCAGATTCGTTGTTCTTACACCTCAAAACCAACAACCATCAGGAAGCAGGACTCTTTCACAGGCGTTCACCCAGCTCCAGGAACCACTGTGGGGTTCTATGGAACCGTGACCCTCCCACCCTGGGGCTGCTGCCCTGGTGACAGACTCTTCTGACTGTTCTGACTGTTCAGGCTGTTCTGACTGTATAGGTAAACATGGATAACATATGATCCTATGATCCTATATCTTGGTCTTTATCCTGTCTTTACATTTTGTCCTCTTATCTCTGTGTCATTACTTACTCACACACACACACACACACACACACACACACACACACACACACACACACACACACACACACACACACACACACACACAAAGTAATTAGAGTAGATGTTTTTATAAGAGGACGAGTTAAATTCCAAGCTCACAGCTGCTGATCTGTTCAGGATTATTTTGGAAAAGCAGCAGTTATAACAGCAGTTATAACAGCAGCAGTTATAACTGTTGTAATAATCTAACCCTAACCCTAACCCCATCCGTGGTCCCTGGAGACTGGTGATGGAGGTTATCAGAGAGCCCCACACGTGTGTGAGGTTGTTCCTCCGTCTCCTGGCGTTGCCGTGGATTCCTCACTGGGTCTTTACAACTGTGTTATAAGTGTTTATGAGTGTCCACAGAGCTGGACCACTGAGTCCTGCATCCACACAGCCGTTTCACCAACCGCTGAGGTCAGGAACATTTTGGGGGTAAAACTAGAAGCAGGAAGTGATGGGGGGGTGTGGCTGATGACTGTACAGCTTTTAATAACAGCACTATTACACAGGTGAGACGACTGGAGAGAAGGTGTTTTCATTCTAACAGACTATTCTTTTCTGTGCTCAGATCCTGAGTTTGAATACCTCGGGGAGGTGCCGGCGCTGACACGTGAGTGTGGAACCCACCGACCTGCCGAACGTGCTGTTTTATCCCACCCTGAAGATGCTTTTGGCTCCTGCAGCTTGTGACTTTGAGCTGAGCGGTCCAGAGGGCTTCGTGGAGTCCAGCCAGATCTCTGGGGAGACGCGGGTGCTGCAGAGCGAGGCCGTGGACTGCAGGTGGCACATCAGGGCTCCGCCGCGCTCCAAGGTGGGTGCCTCTGCCCCCGCAATCATGTTACAGCCTGGTTCCAGCTGGTGCCTGAAGGTCTTTGAGACTCTGAGCTCTACGTCTGTGCCTGAGACACCGGGACAACAGTCCAGGTCTCATCAGCTTTTTTCTTTTCAATTTGTTTGTCTGCCCCCTCAGATCTACATGCGCTTCCTGGAGTACGAGATGCACAACTCAAATGAATGCAAGCGCAACTTTGTCGCAATCTATGACGGCAGCAGCTCGGTGGAACACCTGAAAAATAAGTTCTGCTCCACGGTGGCCAACGATGTCATGCTGGGCTCCTCAGTGGGCGTGGTGAGGCTGTGGGCGGACGAGGGCAGCAGGAAGAGCAAATTCAGGATCCTCTTCACCACCTTCCACGAGCGTGAGACAAGATCTCTACGAAAGCTTTGATCAGTGTCACTGGATCTCCTACCTACAAGCCTCTGAGATAAAAACACAGACTTTAGATGGGTGGATGGATAGATGGGTGGATGGTGGGTGGATGGATGGGTGGGCAGATGGGTGGATGGATGGGTGGATGGTGGGTGGACAGATAGATGGATGGGTGGGTGGATGGATGGGTGGGCAGATGGGTGGATGGTGGATTGATGGGTGGATGGTGGGTGGACGGATAGATGGATGGGTGGGTGGATGGATGGGTGGGCAGATGGGTGGATGGACGGGTGGATGGTGGATTGATGGGTGGATGGTGGGTGGACGGATAGATGGATGGGTGGGTGGATGGGTGGATGGTGGGTGGATGGATGGATGGATGGATGGATGGATGGATGGGTGGATCGATAGATGGGTGGATAGATGGACGGATGTTGGTCACAGGGTCAGGGGTGTCTGAAGGCATCAGGTCACATGTTGAATGAACTAGAGAGCGTGTGGTCGACCTCTGGAGCTGCTTTGATGGCAGCTTTGCTCTCTCTAGACCTTCTCTGGACCAGCTTCATGATCTCAGTTCCCACTGATGCTGAGCTCTTGGTCCATCTCATCCCAATCTTCTCTACTGGGTGTAGGTCAGGTGACTGTGGAGACTAGGTCATGTCCTGGTCCTGGTAAAACAGCCCTGGCCCCGCCTGGAGGTGCATTTATGGGATGTCCAGGTGCTTCTGGTAGCCATGCTGGCAAAACCTCCGCACACCATCAGCCATCCTGCTCTGTGGGGAAACCCCCCCCCCCTCCATGCAGACAAGGCTGGTGGAACCAAAGCTCGTCTGGTCTAATGTCCAATCCTGGTGTTTGTGGTCCAACCAACCATCTTCTGCTGGTGTCTGTTCCTCAGCGGTGGTTTCCTAGCTGCTGTTGGACCATCTAGATCTGCTGGGTCTGCTACCAGAACTTTATCTGGCCTCCAATCTGAGGAGCTGTTCACTTTCTGAGGCTGCTGACTCAGAGGAACTTCTTAGCAGCAGAGGCGTCCTTCTGTCGCGGGGGATGTCAGGACCCAAATGCGACACAGCTTCAATGGTGCACGCAGAGGTTTTATTGTGGAAACTCATACTTCCAAGAACAGTCAAACCTAAATCTCAGGCAATGCAAATACGACTCTAGCGAGGCAATTCAATGAGACGATCTGGCACAGGAGCCTCTCACCCGGCCGCTTATACGGTGGCCGAGTGATTGCTCACGGGGCACAGGTGAGCTCCACCTTAATGCCCCACAGCTGTGCCAGATCTGAACGTCCATGGGTAGGGGAGGGGCTGGCAGCTGCCTCAACTCACTGCCGTGACACCTTCGGTTTTCTTTCCTCAGGGCGGTTCTTCTGTCAGGACTGTTGGGGACTGTTGGTTCTCTTTATTGGTCTGACTGGTTCCTGACTGGTTCCTGCTTTAGTTCTGGGTTCTAGCAGTCAGTTGTTCCACCCTCACTTCTGATCAACCCAACTGCTGCTTCGGAGGTCAACAGGAACCTAGACAAGGTACCGGTGGTGAAGCAGGAAGCTCACTGAGAGAAGACCAAAGCTGTTATCAAAGGAGAATCAAAGGAGGCTCTCCTGACAAGTCAAAGCAGAAAGCATCTTCAGAGTTATTTGATGCTTCTTCTTTGTTTTTCATGGTTCTATCTTTGTAGTTCTGGTGTCCTCAGTAGATATCCACAATGCAGATTGCAGAAATAATGGGAAAAGTGCTTGTTGTTTCTACAGCTCCATGTGAAGGAGACACCTTCTTCTGCCACAGCAACATGTGCATCAACCACACTCTGGTCTGCAATGGAATCCAGAACTGTGTGTACCCCTGGGATGAGAACCACTGCAAAGGTACAGGTCCAGGTCCAGGTGTGAGAGGGCGGAGCTGCACAGCAGCCAATCGTCTGTCTCTGCTGTGTCCCCACGAGCAGAGAGGAGGAAGCACAGCATCCTGGAGACACTGGACCACACCAACCTCACCATCATCGGAGTCACCTGTGGCCTGGTGCTCATCCTGCTCATCATCTCCGTCATCATCCAGCTCAAACAGCCTCGCAAGAAGTACATCATCCGCAGGTTCCAACGCTGCCTCTGCTTAAACCCGTTTCAGGCTGAGTAAGTTTCAGGCTGGTTGAGTTTCAGGCTGGTTGAGTTTCAGGCTGGTTGAGTTTCAGACTGATCTTCATGCTTGTGTTGGTTTTCTAGCACCTTTTCTGCAGAATCAAACTGTTTTCAGCTCAAGGACAGAAGCTCCTGGGTGTCTCCAGTATGTGTCCATCATCAGTCTTTCCTTCTGGTCTCAGAGAGGACTTTGACCCCGCGCTCCTCCATCCTGGTGTGGAGCCTCCTCACTATGAGCTGTGCACCCTGCGCCGAGCACCCTCCGGTGACCTGGCTGATGCTGCCCTGGACGAGGACTTTGACAAGTTCCACAAGCTCCACCGCTCTTCCTCCAAATGCATCCGCGACCACCACTGTGGCTCTCAGCAGGGGAGCGTGCACGGCAGCCTTCACGGGAGTCGTAGCAACCTGAGCTTGAGGGACGCCGCCATTCCAGCCGACGGGGGGGCTCTGGTGCCCCCTGGACCACTGAGCCAGCAGTCACCAAGGCTCTCCCAGCACGTGGCCCCAGCAGGGCGGCGGAGCGTGGTGGTGATGAAGCACAGCTGCTCTCAGGACGGGGCAGAGCGGTACAGAGCAGAGGAGGAGGAGGACGAGGAGGAGGAGCTGATGATGGATGAGGGCAGCACCATCAGCAGGCACCACCACCACTTCCACCATTACTCCTCAGGGCACGAGCACGCTGTCCACCGCACTCTGTCCAACGACTTTTAACCAGAGGAACCCTGAAGAGTGACCCGTGTCCATCTCTGTCCCCACCCGTTGGAGCTCCTCCACATCTTTACAAGCAGCTGCTGATGCTTCTGGATGAAGACACAAATCAGGGTTTAGATTTCAGAAGGTTAAGTGAAATCCATTCATAAACATGCTCCTCCAGCTGTCAGCAGAAGTAAGCTCACCTCCTTCAGTTGGTGTTTGTCTTTTGTTCTGTGTTTTACCTTTTAATTCAGGATATAGTGTGTTCTGCCCAGAACCAATAACTTTTAAATATAAATCATGTATTTTTAACAATATATGCTTAAATTGTTTTCAAGAAATTATAGGTCATACACAAAAATAGCGAGATGGTAATCTAGATACCATAACCTTCATGGAAAAGCTGTCAGGCTACAAGATGACTGGTACCAAGAAAAGAATCAAACAAGAAGAGGTGGAAGAAGGACTGGTTTGTAGCAAGTATACAGATAGCTGGATGGTGAACTATTATTTTTTTTCCTTTGGTGTAATGATCCGTATCACTTATTATAGTTGATGTATTAAGTGTTGTTTTATGGGGAAATTCAACAAATAAACGCTCCTTTTTATGACGAGAACGTATGAGGACGTTGTTTATTTAACGACAGAGCGGAACCTTTGACCGATTGTCGCTGTTTCTTTCCGGACTGAAGCAATGTAACGCAGAAGGGCTTTCAGGCGTCCGGTATTTAAACAATAAAAACTCGTAATTCCGCTCTGTTCACATATTTTTGATGAAGCTGTGAGCATGAGAAAGGTGGCTTTACCTGAAGTGGGTTTATGAACATTAGCATGTGACTTACGAAGCTAACCTTCTGCAGCCGCAATCAGTGTCACACACGCGGCTGCCACTCGCGCATGTGGGCTCTAGCTGCAGTTGGAGCAAATTAGTTTAACAGTAAACTGGCATAATGTCACAAAATGACCTCTTTGATTCAGCACCTAAAAGCGAGGTGAAGGAGACCAAGAGCAGAAGTCGCCTCGGTGTCATGGCAACGGCGGTGCTGGGGGGCTCGCTGGTCGCCCTGTACGCGGTGGCCGCCCCGTTCGTGACCCCCGCACTCAGGAAGGTCTGTCTCCCGTTCGTTCCTGCCAGCCCGGCCCAGGTGGAGAACGTCCTCAGGGTCCTGCAGTCCAGGGCGGGCACGCTGGTGGACGTCGGCAGCGGAGACGGCAGAATAGTGAGTACAGCCGCTCAAGGACGGAGGGGCAGGTTCACAGACCAGGAACCTTCCCAGATCTCAACCCCTGGGGGTCTTCTTAGACTAGGAACCAGGAAGGCTGGACCAGCTAGACTCTAATCTCTTCTTCGCCTGTTTCTTGCCTTGGCTGTTGCCGTGGTGATGTCTGCGGTCCTTGCAGGTGATGGCAGCAGCCCGGCGTGGCTTCCAGGCGTCGGGCTTGGAACTCAACCCCTGGCTGGTCTGGTTCTCCCGCTACAAGGCCTGGAGAGCAGGGCTGCAGCGCTCCGCCTGCTTCCACATCTGCGACCTGTGGAAGGTCTGACCTGCTGCCAGGCCTCCTCAGATACCTGTGACAGCACTCTCAAGGTGTGTTCTCCTGTCCTCAGGTGAGCTTCTCCCAGTACTCCAACGTGGTTGTTTTTGGAGTCCCTCAGATGGTGAGTGTGTGTCAGAAACATCCAAGCTGTGTGTGTGTGTGTGTGTGTGTGTGTGTCCTGGCTCATGCATCAATCCCGCCTTTTCAGATGGAGCAGCTAGAGCAGAAACTAGCTAGCGAGCTATCCAGCACCGCCGTGGTGGTGGCCTGCCGCTTCCCCTTCCCTAACTGGGTCCCTGAGCGAACGGCGGGGGAGGGGATAGACACGGTCTGGCTTTACCACGCCAGAAGGTTCCAAGCATGTGGAGCCACGGAGACAAACGGGCCAGAACCTGAGGAGACCACAGAGACCCGCCAATAAATGCTGAGGTGCAGAGCCGGCCGTCCATGTGTTATTACACCAGCACACCTGTAATAAACGCTCATGTGTGGGGTCCGTTCAGGCCTCCTGCTTGGGCCTGTCAGCTGCTGGGTTGGGGGTCCAGGTAGAGGCCCCTCCCCTTCACCTCAGATGATCTCTGAGGTGGCTTCTCGTAACGTTTTAGATCAGCAGGAACATAAATCCAATCGAATGTTCCAGAGACAAAAGATCACTTGGATCATCTTCATTTGCACAGCCATGACACAAAAAACACAGATATGAACCAGTCACATGACCTGCTGCGCCACACATGTGACCCCAGGGGAGGACAGCCAGTCAGGGAGGAGCGTTAATCTGTCTATTTTCAGGACTGGCTCACTGATTCCTGTCCAAGTCCCAGCAGAGCTGCTCAAGAGTGCTCAAGAGTCCTCCCTTAACTAGCTCTGTGGCTGCTAACTAGCCCTGTGGCTGCTAACTAGCTCTGTGGCTGCTAACTAGCCCTGTGGCTGCTAACTAGCCGGGTGGCTGCTAACTAGCTCTGTGGCTGCTAACTAGCCCTGTGGCTGCTAACTAGCTCTGTGGCTGCTAACTAGCCCTGTGACTGCTAACTAGCTCTGTGACTGCTAACTAGCTCTGTGGCTGCTAACTAGCCCTGTGACTGCTAACTAGCTCTGTGACTGCTAACTAGTTCTGTGGCTGCTAACTAGTTCTGTGGCTGCTAACTAGCTCTGTGGCTGCTAACTAGCAGCCTTTCCTGCCCTACCTAGCTGCTGCCTCTCCACCACCTCCTTCCTGTCTGTCTGTCCTCCTGCTCAGCCCTGGGCACGTCCTCTCAAGCAGGTTTGGTCCAGGGTCAGGACAGACCACCTCCACGGGACCTCTGTCCATTTCCTTGTCAGGTCACATGCCCCACAGAGCTCATTCTAATTGGCTGATGAGCTTAGGAAGGATGACAGAAGTGAATAAAAGGCCAGCTACCATCCAACCTTAGGTCTTACTTCTTTAATGCTTTTAATTGAGAAAGAAGACAATTTCCGTTGCACTGACTGTTTGGGTGCCCTGAAGGTCACAGTTCACCGGGGCTGAGGCTGGGCCTAGCGCTGGCTCCCTGTTGTTTTCCAGGTTATTTCTGAGCTCATCGCTTCCAACATCCAAAAAAGAGAAAAACCTGAAGCAGACTGAAGTTCTAGTACTCCAGGTAAATCAGAGCGTCCTGGTTTCCCGTGTTCAGTCCATTCAGACCAAACCTGACTGAACGTTTAGACTGTGGCGATGGTCCTTCCAGTCCTCCACAGTGGTGCTTCAGAGCAGCTCTTCATCATGTTTTTAGTTTTTACATTTCAACATTACATGTTTATCTGCGTTCCATCACTCGTGGGTGGAGGGGACATGGTGGTGGCTCCCCAGGCTCCTGAGCAGAACTCTCCCTTCAGCTGAGCCTGGAAGGTCCTGGCGGAAGCCGAGATGCATCTTCCTCCTGGCTCCTGCTGCTGGGGCTGAAGCAGCGTCTGCAGGAACCCTGGTGAGGTTCCTCTGGAGCTCTGGTCCCAGGAGAGCTCTGCCTCTTCCTCTAACCCTGGAAGAGGAGCAGTGATGACCAGCATCTTCATCTGATCAGGTTCTCCTCCTTCGCTAACGCGTGAGCGTCAGATAACCCAAGGCAACAGAACCGTGTCAGAATCACGCTGACATCTCTGCATCAGAGGCAGCAGCCTCCTCCTCACCTCCTCTTCATCAGAGGCAGCAGCCTCCTCCTCACCTCCTCTTCATCAGAGGCATCAGCCTCCTCCTCTCCTCCTCCTGCGCCCTCTCCACCCTCTTCATCTTGTAGTTCCACTTGGGGACCTGGAGCTGGTTTTTGTTGGGACTCCTGCGGACCTTCTCTGGGACGTAGGTGGGCGTGGGTGCTTTGCAGAGCCGGACCCTGGGCACCACCAGGCCTGGACGCACGCTGCTCCTGCGCAGCATGCTCAACGGCAGCAGACTGGCTCGCCTGGCGGCCACGCTGGACACCGCCACCATGCTACGCAGCAGCTGAGGCTGCAGACTTGCCCTCCGCTCCTGGGTCTTGGGGATGAGGAGGACCCGGGAGTTCTGGAAGAACCTCTTGTAGTTGCTGAGCCTCTCCGGGCCCCCCTGCTTCAGCTCCGCCAACCGCTGTCTCCTCAGGATCTCCTGCACTGCAGGACGGCGCTTTCCGAGGCAAGGCGGGCTGCTGGGGCACACGGTGCGGCACGCAGTGGCGACCAGGGGACCGCAGATGCTGGTGGTGACTCGTACCATGTGGTCCAGAACGCCGTCGTCCACCGGCTTCACCTTGTTGCTCATGTAGAAGGTGTAGGGGCAGCAGGCGCAGAGGCCGAGCATGCGTCTCCAGCAGGTCCTGGGCTCCTGGGCCTGGCTCACCAGCTCCTGCAGCAGGGCGACAGGTTACCTCGTGCGCGTGTCGGCGGCAAGCCGGCGCACCGGCGGCCGTTACCTCCAGCATGGGCCACTCCAAGGAGAAAGAGTCGCAGAACTGCTCGGCACAGGGCCTGGCCATCAGCTGCTGCATCAGCGCCGCCGTCTCCTGCCGCCCCGTGAAGAGCGCCCACTCCCTGGGCGTCAGACTGCGCCCGTGGTCCCGGGCCTGGATGTTCCCTCCTGGGGAACGGAAGCAGGGTGAGACAAGACCCAAGGCCGCAGCCAAGCAACGCCTTACCCGCCAGCATGAGGGCGCGGACGCAGCCGGCGCGGCCCTGCACGGCGGCCTTCATCAGCGCCGTGAAGCCGTGGCAGTTCCTGCGCTCCAGGTCCAGGCCGGGGAAGTAGCTGAGCAGGTAGCTGGAGATGAGCATGTGACCTGCAGGCCGCACACATAAAGAAGGTTAGCGCCCGACGGTCCATCGCCACGGCGACCAGGGGAGGCACGGGCCCACCTGCTTGTGCTGCGGTGATGAGAGCCGTGTTGCCCTCGTTGTCCTGCCAGTTCACGTCCAGGTACGGACACTGAGAAAGCGCCATGACCACGTCCACGTAACCATGGTAACACGCTACAATCAGGCCAGTCTGCAGGAGAAGAGCGAGATGGCGTCTTTAGTGAAGAACCGGGGTTTAGTGATGCGCTCATCTCTGCTTCCGGTCGGAACTGTGAGCCAGGGATGGAACCTAACGACTGCTGTGAAGGCTTCAGCTTCCAGCTCATCAACAATGCACCCGGTTGCCATGGAGATGATTAGAAGCTCGGAAAAGGCCACAGCCCCTTCTCAATCAGAAGCTCATGTCTGCCTTTTCCTATAGTTTGTTCCTTCCAACCGTTTGCCGTTACCTCTCCAGAACCCCTCTGGCTGGAATAGCCTCCACCCAGGACCCGTCCTCATACCTCAGGCTCAATACTTTCATCTTCTTCCACTCTTTATTGAGTGTGTGTCTGTCTTTTTAAACACTTTTACACACAGAAAGTCCACCTTCTAAAACCTGATTTCCTCTGATGAATTCAAAGTTAGTGGGTTTGCTGGGGTCAGAGGTCAGAGAAGGGACACTTTGTTTCCACTTTTCCAGCTCTACGGTTGTGCTCAGCTAGCCATAGCGTGGAACCTGCAACCTCGTCCTTTCAGGATCTCATGGCAGTGATTCAGGGGCAGATCCAGGTCAAAGGTCGCTGCAGATAATTAGGGATGATCCTTCAGAGTCACGCTGTGATCTGCTGATCTGTGTCTGAGGACATCAGGACCAAACACACTCCCCTCAGTCAGGGACGCTTGTGCAGCGTGAACAGCACTAGTCCAAGTCCAGAACCTTGTGGACCTCCATGACTAACCCCACTTTGTTAAGAGGAGGCATCATTAGGACCAGCGACCTGGTGTCTGTCTGATCTGAACCAGGCTGATCCTGGTGACCTGCGACTGGATGCTCTGATCAGCTGGGTCGGAAGCAGCACTGAGCTCCAGTAGAACCAGCAGAAGAACCAGTCCATGCCTGAAGCCGAGAAGATCACTGGTGACTTTAGCAAGGGCTGTTTGTGATGATCTGAAACCTGACTGAAACATCTCTAACAGACTGTTCCTCAGCAGGTGCTCTAGTCAGCAGCACCTTCTCCAGAACGGGAGAGATGAGGGGCCAGTGTGATGCGGCTCTGGAGTGTACCCATAGGGTCTGATTACTGGGTTGGGAACTTTTGTTGTGTTTCAGCAGGAACCATCAGGGTTCACATCTGTCTTACAGCAGTCAGCAGTAAACTCAGCTCTCTGACCTGGAGGACTCAAGTTGAACTTCACGCCCCCCTGGTGCAAATACGGGCGTCTGCAGAAGATCTGAACAGTTTTAGCCTGAAGTTGGAGAAGAACCACAGACATGTGAGGCCAAGCCCCGCTGAGGAACTGCTGTGATGGAGATGCTGAATGTGGTGTTTTCATCAGCTAAGGTGCAGAGGTGCAGAAAGCCACCTACTCTTCTGTTCCTGTCGGTCTCCCTGACCTCCTCCTCCGTTACTCCTTGCCTGATCATGATCTTGACGATGATGGCGTTGTTGTTGCAGCAGGCCTTGAAGAAGGAGATGGGCTCTGGGCTGTCTGCACCGCTGAGCAGAGACGTGTTGTCAGGCGGGTAGAAGGAATCGTCCGAGGAGATGCTGCGCGTGTCCACCTCATCCGCCAGGACCTCGAAATCCAGTTCCTCAAACTCCTGATAGATATCGTCTTCATCCTCCCAGTACCTCCATGTGCATTCGCTGTCCTGGTCGTCCTCATCGCCATTCTCCGACAGCTGGTGCTCCTTCCCATCTTCAGTGGTGATGGACATGATGGGGGCATCCGTACCAGCCTGGAGGCCCAGTCCAGAGCACCTGGGAGCGCCATGCTCTGGAAAGCTGGATCCGTCTTCTTCTGTTATTGACACCATTGACACCCTCCACCACCTTCACACGCTAATGCTGAAGAACTTCAGGAGACCCTGCAGCTCATGTCCTTGGAACAGGACGTGCCATCGTCCAAAGAAGAGGAGTTCTCCCATTCATGGGTTTCCATCATCTTCTCCACATGATGAAGGTCACCAGAGGTCCAGCAAAGCACATTTGTGTCTTCCTCCTCCTAATAAATTCACTTGGAATCCAGAGATAGTAGGATTCCATCTGACTCGGGATCACAGGAACCGTTTGCTCGTCAGCGTAATCCCAGATGTCCTCACCCGCTAACGGAAATCAGCTGTCGCATCGCTCCTCACGCCTGAGGCCAACAGTGGCCTGGGGAGGGAAAATCAGTGCTCGCTCAGCGTTCCATCACAGGTTGAGACCCACAGAGGTCTTCTGACCGTTCCGGAAGATGGTCGTCCTTCCAATGAAACGGCTAGCTGTTAGTGGCTAATCCCTGAGGAGGAACCCTGGACTGCTGAGAAGCAGCAATGGGATGAGACTTCCAGCTCAATAATCCCTTTAGTCAATCTCTCTGGCTCCACCTGTTCCCCTCCCCCACGGCGCCAGCGTCTCAGGGCTCCTGGGAGAACCCAGGAGGGCGTAGACCTGAGGACACTGACGAAGGACACAAACATCAGCTCAATTTCCGCTCTGGCACCGATGTGGAGTCCATAATTGAGGGCCTCAGAAGAGCCGCTCAGGCCAACCTGGAGCCACCGGTCTGAATCTGAGGACCTTCAGCAGGAGCACAGGAGGTCCACAGCTTTGGGACGCAGTCTCACTTCCAAACTGGCAGGACAAGAGGAACTCCAAAACAACTGATGCTGAAACAGCAGTAAACGTCCTCCACGTCCTTCAGACTGGCTGGAACCTCTGGAAAACCGACAAAGAACACGAGAGAAGAAAAACCTAAAACAAAAAAGTAGAGTTACTTTACAATTACTCATATTTAGACATCATCTGTCCGCCTCCAGGCTCTTTACCTCCGTGCTGTCCCCGATGTTCTCATTCCAGAGAAGCTCACCATCTCCAGCTCTGTCTTCATTTCAGCAGACGTTTTCCTCCACCTTCTGCCCGTCTTCTCCCTCATTGTTCCACCTGGGTTCCTCTCATCCACACGTCTCCCTCTGCTGACCTTTACTTCATTCCTCTCAGGACAGACCTCCATCTCTCCAAGTTCTTCACCTGTTCCTTGCAGACCACTAAGTCATCTGCAAACATCACTTTGTGGACATTCCTGTCTGACCTCACTTGTCAGCATGTCCATCACCATAGCAACAGCTGATCCCTGATGCAGACCTTGACGTCCTCAGTCCACAGCTCACCACTGTCCCACAGCCCAGAGGACATCTGTCCCTCAGGTGAGCTTCTAGCTTTAACTCTGCTGATGAAAGCTGCTAGTGTGGCTTCAGATGATCAGACCAGAACTGGCAGGACTGGGAGGACTGGGAGGAGGCAGAGAACTAGGCAAGGTAAAAGCACATGAAAGCATGTGGTAAGGCAGAAAAACGCACACACACAAAACCAAAGTAAAGGTGTGGTCAAAGCAAGGGCCTGGGTTGATTTCTGGCTCTTTATTCTTGTGTGAAATGGCTGGAACCAGCAGTGGTAAACGCTCCAGGAGAGGGACAAACGCAGAAGCATCTGCTCAGAAACTGAAGGACCAACATCTGACGGCAAAGTCACCCTAAAAGGTCAGAGGTCACCTTCTGTCATCAAAGAGAACTGATGTGAGCTTCAACCAACACAAGCAGCAGCTGTCCGAGGCAAGCCCGTAAAGGAACAGTCATGCTCCCACAACCACCCAGCACTGACAGTCAGTCAGCAGTCAAGCCCTGAGGACTTTCAGTCTCAGCTGGTTGGAGATAAGAGCTCCTCCGTCAGCACCAGAAGAAGCTGCAGAATTTCAGTCATGGCCACACGTGCACGTGCAGCCTTGTTTCTCACCTTGGCTGACATGTTTGGGGCAAACAAAGCTCCCTGTCAGGGCGATTCTGCCCTTAAGTCCAGGTTATGCTAACCTAACAACTGCTAAGTCATTAGCAGATCAAAATATGAGACCAGTCAAGCTAATTAGAGTGACTGGTGAGTGACTGGCGAGTGGGGCTGCAGCTGGGAAGGCTTGAACGTGGACACTGCTGCACCTCCAGCTGGAGCTTCAGTCAGTTCAATTAAACACACCTCAAAGACCTGCTCATTCAACCGTTGATTGGGAGCGTTTCCATAGTAACAGAGTGCAGCGTAAAAGATCAGCAGCCATGGGACACATCAGAGGCCTCCAGCGGATGGAAGCTCCTAACCTCCAGAATGAGCAGAAACGTTAGGAACATCAAGAGAACCACGAAGAACAAAGCCAGCTTCTTTTGAAGAAGTCTGACTCGCTTGAAATGAACTTTTTCTGCCGTTTTGCCAAGCTGGAAACAGCTGATCAGCAGTGTGTGTGAAGGCCTTGATTCTAGACAAGGAGGTGTTTGTCCTCACCCTGGGAGCCTCCCGGCAGGGGACCAGTGGCTCCGTCCCAGCTTCTTTCCTTCATTCTAGAATATTCAAAATCTATCTAGCAGCTAAATTACAAAATAAAAACATCAATAAAAACAACTAAATAAAATAATCCTCCTACACTTGAGGTGACTGAAAACAAGCACAGAAGCAGTCAGTCAGTGCTGGTCCAATGGACCATGAGGGGAGCACCAAGCAGCAGCCTTCAGCCCTACAGACATCAGCTGCAACCTAGAGGATGGAAATGGCTGGGATGAAGGGTCCACAGAGCAACAGGAGATCCATCAGCAAGTCCAGCAAGGAGTCCATCAGGAGGTCCAAAAGGAGTTCCATCAGGAGGTCCATCCCAGCGTGAGCAGCAGGCTTATGAGGATGAGCTGAAGGGTGAGGCGGCTGTGGTCCTGCCTGCTCTACGCTCGTAGTTCACCAGACGTTGTCCCACCAGATACCTGCAGGTCAGACAGAAGACGGCGTCACACACCCCTGACTGGAGGCAGCAACATGGAGGAAGCAACAGTCAACCAGAGTGGCTGCTGTCCCACAAACCCAGCAGAGTCAGACATGGACCATTGGACAGAGACAACATCTGCCTACCCAACAAGCAGCAGCCCTCAGCCTGCTGTGTGTGTGTGTGTGTGTGTGTGTGTGTGCGTGTGTGTGTGTGTGTGTGTGAGAGAGAGAGAGACTGACTTGTCATTTTTAATGTGCTCGTAGAGGCGTCTGAACTGTCGTATCTGGAAGGTCAGGACAACCAACAGCGTGAGCAGCATCAGCAGAAAGGGGTAGATCCGCCTCTCCACCAGCGTCTGCATCTCAGGCTGCACACCTGGAAAAGAGGACAGGAGGTCACGATGGGGGCGGGGGTGGAGGTGGAGGCGCAGCCCAGCAGTAGTGCCCTCTCTCACCCAGCAGCGGCGTGATGCCCTTGGAGATGGTGTAGGGGATGCTGAGGGCCAGCAGCAGGATGCAGACCACTGGAGCAGCCAGGCCCTGCACGATGACACGGAGGTCCATGTTCCGGAGACCGTTAGCATAAACCTGCAGCCAGAGCCAGTGTGAGCCGTCAAAGCTGGGTCAGGTCCAGGTCCAGGCCAGCAGGACTGAGTAAGGTGGAGTCCTACCTGCTCGATGACCGCTTTGAGCCACCACTGAGGCCCCATCAGGGTGATGGCAGCAATGATTTTAGCATGAAGAACACCCAGAGCCCAGTCCTGACACACACACACACACACATTAACAGAAGTCTGAGACAGCTGGTTGTTGATCAGCAGATCTGATCATGGTCCGACCCTGGACCCATACTGGCAGAACTGGGTCTGTCCAGGGCCTGGACCAGGCCCTGGACCAGGAAACGTTCAAAAGCTGACCTGCCAGGGGGAGAAGAGAGGAGTCTGGTCCAGGGGAACCTGAGAGGAGCCACGATGACCAGCTCAAAGAGCAACCCCAGCAGCAGAGGAACCAGGCCGGCCAGCACCAGGGCCAACACAAGGGCCTTCAGGAGCTGCTCAGAGGGACGGATGGACACACAGAGACACACACACACACAGTGGTTGTTTGCTGATGTTCAGCCACCAGCCTGGGGGCTACAGAGGCAGCAGCAGTACCGTGAGCATCCACTCGTGGACTTTGAGCATGATGGCGGAGGGTCCCTGAGGCATCCAGGACAGCACCACGGTGGCAGCGCGGATGGCCAGCCAGCACACGTACAGCCCGCTGGCGGCCGTGTACAGCTCATGGACCAGCACTGGGCCCATCCAGAGGGACATCAGCCAGCGGCCGGCACACACTGAGGTAAGAGGAGCAGGCGAGGGTGAGGACGGCAGCGCGTCCATCAGCAGGAGGTCAGACCTACCTGGCAGCGTGAGGCAGAGCAGGCTGGCCAGCAGAAGGCTCACACACATGAAGGTCAGCAGCAGAGCGATCTGGACACACACACACACACACCACCACACCAGACAAACTGCTCATTCCTAGACCTGCATTACAGCCTGATGTCACACACTCACTACAGTCAGTAGACGTCTTCTTTAGGGAACATGGGAGCCATTAGGACCAAGATCTCACCTGGAGTCCACCAGGTCCACCTGCTGCTCAAGCAACAATGCTCCTTGGTGAGGAGCTTGACGGATACTAACCAAACTGGCTGCTAACACCGTTAGCAACCACCTGATGGAACACTGACTGCTTTCAACATGACAGAAGCAGAGAGACGAGTCCTCGTCCAAACAGGCGGTCACACACCTTGAGGGGAAAGTGGACTGGCCGATGGTAGGGCCGGACGCCCACGGGGCCCGCCTGCCGCAGGAGGGCCTGGTGGGCAGCGTGGAGCCCCTCCCCCACACCGGGGAACCTGTTGTTGTGGCGGCCGGCGAGGTTGTTGTTGATC
This sequence comes from Tetraodon nigroviridis, assembly GCA_000180735.1. Taxonomy (NCBI): domain Eukaryota; kingdom Metazoa; phylum Chordata; class Actinopteri; order Tetraodontiformes; family Tetraodontidae; genus Tetraodon; species Tetraodon nigroviridis. Next base: position 48,417 of record CAAE01013763.1, read on the forward strand.
TGGTTGTGGTGGTCCTCGTGCTCCCCCAGCAGGTAGGAGTGCAGGTCTCTGAGGGGCAGCCAGGAGTTAGTACAGCAGCAGCCAGCGGTCCTCATGGCTCTAGCACCTCCAGCCTACAGGACGTATCCAGCGGTGAAGGTCCAGGCGTGCACCAGCTTCTTCAGCCACTGGCGGGTGTGACCCTGCTCCAGCAACGCCGGCAGCACCACCTGGAGCAGCAGCAGCTCCAGGGACAGCTCACTGACGGGGGCGTCGCTGAGGACAGAGGACACGAGCAGGTTCAGCTTCCAGGTCCTCCAGGGCTCCTCCGCTGATCAGTGCTGAGGAGCTCACCTGTAGAGCATGACGTTGTATGGAAGGAAGGTTGGGAAGAGCACTTTGATGGCCCTGATGGGAAGCCAGAGCATCAGCAGAACGATGGAGCCAAAGACCACCTGCAGACAGGCAGGGGGGGAGCTGCAGTCAAGCTCCAGGACCCAAAGCTCTGCTCCACCTTCAGCCCCAGCATTAGAAGGTGGGGGAGGCAGAAGAAGAGGCCTCACTGACCACAGAGAGGATGAACCTCCGCAGGTGTCTGTAAACGGCAAGGTGAATCATCTCCTGAACCGGGTTAAAGTCCGGATCGTTGAGGTTCCGCAGGAACCACAGAACACCTGGTCTGAGGACCTGGGAGCACAGAGACAACACCTGCTGAAGCGCTGTGGAGCCCAGGAGCCGCCAGCCAGGCTGGAGGCCCTGCCCTACCTCTCTCAACAGCAGGATGAAGGAGGCCAAGTAGAAGACGTAGACCATGCCCACCAGCCAGTGGAGGAACATGGTGGTCCCAGGAGAAGAGGCCAAGCTTTGCTGCCTGTCCTTCAGGGTGGCGTCAAACATCTCCTACGAGCAACAAGCACATCTTACTGGCTGTCAGCGGACCTTCAGGAACCAGGCCAGCCGTGTCAGCAAAGCTTCTGCCTGACCAGGGAGCAGATGTCCAGCCACCAGCCGCAGATGAGCGGGAACAGTCCTATCTCCATGACGACCAAAAGAGAGACCTGCAGAGACACAAAGTGGACTCTGAAACATCACTGTCACTGGAAACGTGCCCACCAGCCAGCACTGACTCACCTTCACAACAATGTAGCAGACGCCCAGGAGGTGCCTGGAGCGCTGGAAGCTCACCAAGGAGGCCAGAGCCTGAGAGGGAACAGTCAAGATCTAACAAGGAGGAGCGAGGGGCAGCCCTGGGTCCGTGGGGAGGAGTGCCCCTCAGCACGACAGCCAGGCCCACCTCCACTGAGCCCAGCACAGGTTGAAGGATACGTGGCAGAGGATCAGAGCTCCTGCTAGGAGGACGTAGCCCAGGATGGTGGTGATGAGGCCCTCAAAGTGGGACGCTTTCATCTGCAATGGCACAAGCGCAGCGAGTTCATGCAAAGCCAGAGCTTCTGCTGGGATGCACGGCTGTGCACTCACGCTGTCCCCCAGGCCCAGTCCCGCCACCCAGAAATGGCCGATGTGATAGGGACAAAAGGCTGCGGAGAAGGACAGCAGCTCGTTATCAGAGGACCACCTGGAAGATCCACAGCTCTGCAACACAACTGAATCCTGGGAGAGACCTTTGGCGTCCCACTTACCAAAGACCAGGATGAAGAGCGCGTTCAGAGACACCACCCAGAAGACGTGTTCCTAGGAGACGCACAGACCCATCCGTGTCAGCCCAACACGTTTCACTGAGGAAGAACCTTTCTGGAACTGTTCTGGAGCTAGCTGTCCAGCCTCCAGCCTGGTGCTGCTCCGCTGGGACCCCCAGAGGAGTCTGCACTTACCAAGAACACCAAGGAGCCATCCAGACCCAGCATCTGGGACAGAGACAAAGAGCAGTGTCACACACAGTCTGATAGGCCGGAAGGACATGACAACGAGCATCTCTGTCCCAGACGTCCACACAAAGCAGACAGAGGAGGTGCTCACCCTCTCCCAGGTCAGCTCCTCTGCTGCTCGCTCCCACTCCAGAGCGTTCCAGTTCAGATCCTCTGCCGAGCACAAACAGGCCCCATCAACCCGTGACCCAGAGCATCCAGGTCTGGGCTCCTTTCCAGGGATGGCTTTATGCTGTCCCTGTCCCTGTCCCTGGCCCACTCACCTCCATTGTTTCCATCCTGTACCCTGACCTCCTCCTCCTCCTCCCCCTCTTCCTCCCCATCGTCATCATCGTCGAGATCGGCCTCATCGCCGAGGTTTTCTGCTTCTGGTGGATCTGCAGGAGCCAGGTGGTCGGGGGGGCGGTCTGGAGGACCAACGGCTGGAGCCTGACCATCGTTCCCAGCAGGAACCTGGAAGCAGCCATGCAGCTGTGATGTGCATGTCAGCATGAACCAGATAGGCATTCACTGGAACACCCAGGTGAGGATGCAGGCAGGAAAGAGACAGGACCAGGACCAGGACCAGGACCAGGACCAGGACCAGGACCAGGACCAGGACCAGGACCAGGACCAGGACCAGGACCAAGGCCAGGACCAAGGCCAGGGCCAGGGCCAGAGCCAGAACCAAAACCAAGGCCAGGGCCAGGACCAGGACCAGGACCAGGACCAGGACCAGGACCAGGACCAGGACCAGGGCCAAGCAGTGGGTCAGAGGTCCCAGCTCCAGAGCCTGATGTTTGACAGGTTCATGGTCTCTTAAGCACAAACACATTGGACGTGTCATGTTGATCTGTCACTGTTGCCGTGACAACGCAGAATCTAGAAAGCCCGTCAGTGTTGCTAAGATACGTCTGCAGCAGCAGCAGATGGAAGTAGAACATGGAGTCTGGACAAGATGATTGACCACAGCCACGTGCACCAGGAGAAAGAGAAGCCTCGTGTGCAGAAGAGTGGAACCTTGTCAGACTGTTGCCAGCTCATACTTCCGTTGTTGAGTGGCTCCGTTTTGGCTCGACAAATTGGTTCTGGTCTGCCAGAAGCATCACACTGAGACCTGTGCTGAAGCGGCTGGGCCCTGCGCTCCGGTGTGGACCAGCTGGTCCAGCTCTGGGCTGGGAACACTGGAGTCCACTCCAGCGCACGTGTACTGGGATGAATACTGGCCCAGTTCAACCGCTGCTGCAGCTCAGCGTACTGGGAGACAGTCACAAAGCAGTTAGCTTCCCCTACCTCAAACACTTCCATGCCGAGTTTGTCCATCCCTCCATCCACCCACCCCTCCACCTGTCCTTCCATTATTATATCAACAAAAACAGATATGCGAGTGGGCGGAGCAGCAGATGCGCTGGTGAAGCTCTCACCTGGTCAGCAGGGGCGGGGCCATGGGGAACCAGAGGAGGCGGGTTCTGCTCCAACCACTGAGGAGCACCACCATGGACGATCTGCTCCCTGAGCCACACCAGGCTGATGAAGGCGCCCAGAGTGCAGGCAACCACAAAACAGCCCTGGAGACAGTCAGCAAGCAGGTTCTGCCTGCAAGAGAAGGAAGCAGGTGACTCCGGAGTCCCAGGGGGCCCCTCAGGCTGCTGGGCAGGTCCTGCTGGAGACCTGTGGTCTGGTTCCCTGGTTCTGGTTCACTTTGACTCTGCTCTCCTGAGGAGGAGCAACGTGACTCATTTAGAGCTGCTGCCCCCAACAAGAAGAGCCCCAGACCAAAGAAACCAGGGCTGAGATGGGCCAGGACAGGCAGGAATTTCTCATCAGCACCAGAGGCGGATGAACCAGGTCCTCCACCCTCCCGCAGCACCGCAGCAGCAGTGAGGAGGATGCTGTGTTGTGTGTGGGAGGGACCTGACAGAGGTTACCACTCACGTTGACAGCAGGTCCAGGGGCAGCGTCAGCAGAGAGCTCACCGAGCCCGCAAACAAGCACTTGTAGATACGACCTGTCGGGACACAAAACGGTCGCAGACGGTCACAGACACTCACCAGTTGGAGTCTCAGCCCCATCCGAGAGCCCCAAACCTACAGGCTGTCAGAGGCACCAGGCCCAGCCAGGAAAAGGCTACCAGCGTGTAATGGAACCAGTATCTGACGGCCGTGCCGACACTGGTGAGCAGCCCAGTGAAGATGTCCTGAACTGGCAGGCGGGACGGCATGTCTGGAGAGTAGACTGGAGAGGCCGAAACAGAAGCAGGAACACGGCCGTGAGAACAGGGGACGGACTGGTCACACTGGGAGCAGTGCTGGTCTCAATGGGAGCAGCGCTGCTCACACTAGGTCCAGCACTGGTCATACTGGGACTGCTGAGGTACTTACTTGGTGTGAATGCAAACCTGTGTTGACACAACTCACAGTATTCCTTTCGGCTGTGTTTTAGCCACTGCAGCAAACTGGGGAATCAGCAGAGAGCACGTTACACTCTACGTAACACTTTCTGTTACACTCTCTGTAACACTCTCTGTTACACTCTCTGTTACACTCTACTTAACCCTCTGTTACACTCTCTGTTACACTCTTTGTTACACTCTGTTACACTTTGTTACACTTCGTTACACTCTCTGTTACACTCTTTGTTACACTCTACGTAACCCTCTGTTACACTCTTTGTTACACTTGTTACACTCTTTGTTTCACTCTGTTATACTCTTTGTTACACTCTGTTACACTCTTTGTTACACTCTGTTATACTCTTTGTTACACTCTGTTATACTCTTTGTTACACTCTGTTATACTCTTTGTTACACTCTGTTATACTCTTTGTTACGCTGTACCTTACACTTGTAGCACTTTGACTCTGTCCCTGAACTCACTGCCTCCATGCTAGTACTAACCTCATTCTAAACATGGTTAGAAGCAGATATGAGCTGCGTTGCCACAGGCCGGGGATGTGGGAAGCAGTACTTAGTATCAACATTTTTGAGGAGATGACGAGTGAACGCACCATTCCTGGTGGATGAACTTGATGCTTCCGGTGCAGACGCAGGGGTGGTACAGGGGTCTGTCCTGGGTCCCCTCTGAGCGACACACCCGGCAGATGTCTGCTGACAGGGGCCATAAAGCTTTAGAACCTTTAGAACCAGCACAGCTCACCTAAAATGGCTTCCAATCAATCACACCTGAGATAAGGCAGCACAAAGAAGCCAACATACTCAAGTACCAGATGCTGACCAGGCAGCAGGCTCTAAGATGAAGGACGCTTCAAAGTGCCCCAATGAGAAGGTGTGTGTTCTCATGGAGGCGAGCGACGCTCTAACTGGACCTCTGGACCAGCTGGCTGCTGGAGTTCAACTACAATAAGTAACCTGGAATGTGCAATAAGACTGTGGAACTGCTGGATTCATTCATCAGAAACAGCCAAAGACGTCAGTTAGAAGGAAGTGAGTAACTAAACACACATAAACACGACTGTCTGACAAACTGCTTAAAGGCTTAAAACTGTCATCATCTTTTTGTATTAGTTGATACATGAAGAAAAAAGCCATCCAGGTTATTTATTATTAAATGTAATGAGAGCTTCCAGCAGTCTCCTAAAAGTGCCGTGTAATAAAATCCCTTTAGCTGTGGCAGATGCTGACTAAGTCGAGGATGTTGTTTTGTAAAACCTTCCAAACTAACCGACCTAACTGTTTGGCTCCATCAGCTGACTGCTAGCGAAGGCGTGCTAAAGCTAGTTAGCCTAGCACGCCCGCTAACCCGCTAACTGCCTAGCATTCGTCGGTGTTGAGAAAATGCTTAAATGTGTTCCAAACGTCACGGAGCGGCGCAGACCGAGCTAATATCGAGGCTACACGGAGCCTGCTAGCTACCTTCTTCGGCGGTGTCCATCTTTGGCCGGCTGGTGCAGCAGCAGCTCCACAGTCCTCAGCCTGTTCAGGACAACAGCAGCCGCTGACTACCCACATGCAAACATTCGGCGCTGGAGCGGCCGTGTGTGCGGAAGGGGACTGTTTTAAAACTTTACACTCGGTGCAGCGACGTGAGCGGGCGGTCCGCACACGCAGGGGGCAGCAGGGGGTAACGCGGGCCGGTCGCCACCAGATGGCGCTGCTGCTCCTGCCTCTGCAAGGAGGTCATGTGACAGCAAAGCTCTGCATTTTCTTTATTCTAATTAATTTAAAACATTTTGTTTCTGCTAAAACAGTGTCTAGTCTAAGTCTAGTGTTCTCAGTTAGTTGACATTGACATCTGAAGCACTCCATTCTTGATTTTTAAAAAAGAGTTAAAAAGTTAAATCAAAGAAATTGTTATTTTCGGCTTGAGTAGCATTTTAAGGGAGCAGTAACAACTGATTTAGTCTGCTTGTTAGCGACCTGATGATGATGATGATGATGATGCAGCCTTTCCAGGCGGTGAGGAGGTCGCCTTCTTGCCCCTATATCACATGTATGAGTATGAGAGGAGTTGGTTGTGGTTGTTGATAGGCTGAGGAGCAGAATTAGGCTCTGGGGTTATTACATTTGATCATAATAAAGTTGTGTGTAGATATAAAACCTGAACACACACAGGGTCCCCCTGCACGTGCACCAAGAAAGGAAGCAGTGGGTAGGAGCCCCTGGAAGTCTGCTAAGGGGTCTGTTTCAAAGTGTGAACCAAAGACTTTACAAGTGAAAAGCAGTGGTGAAGGAAGATGAGGAGAGGGTGAACGCTCAGCAGGGTGACAGGCTGCTGGAGAAGATGGCAGCCAGGAGGAGAGCTCAGATGATGGCGCACACCACACCTTCATCTGATGCTCTCAGGCTTGATGCTTTCCTTCGCTTTTCAGCACAGTCGCACGTTATTTGTTGACTTTGATACCGATAATGTTAAACATGTCTGATCCAAGTGTGTGTGTGTGTGTGTGAGTGTGTGTGTGTGTGTGTGTGTGTGTGTGTGAGTGTGTGTGTGTGTGTTTGTGTGTGTGTGGGGGAGGGACACTGGTCCCACCTTCTCCAGTGACTCCTCAACCTTCGGTGATGGATTTGGATCAGTCCTTTTACTCTTTCAGGCTGTGTTTATAGAAACCTTTTCTCTCTCACAGATCATGCTTGAGTGCGCACTGAATGAATGATGGAATCAGTGAGAAAACATGACAAATAAATAGGAAATGAGGAAGCTGTCCACATGTCCATATGGACACGCGTGTTGGGTTGAGCATGGCTGTGCTTTAATTCTGTCTTAAAATACAAAGAGGATCCCTCAAAACAAGACTAGAACTTCTGTATAGAAACTGTACACAAAAAGCAAGGCACTCCACGGGCTGTGGGACCAGGCCTCTGGAGCCCCGTCCGCAAGCGTCCTCCACGAGGCTTGACAGCGTCCAGCGTGGACAGAATTCAGCCGTCCTCTGAGCAGACTTGGGTTTTTACAGTGATACAAAGCTGAAATACATTCACACAAGAGGGACACACACTCGCATCCAAACACTATGTACACTGACACACACTACCCCAAGGGACAGAGGACAGTTCCCACACAAACACCTTGACACCTCCTCCTCCTCCTCCTCCTCCTCCCCCTTCTCCTCTTCCTCCTCCTCAGAACAGCCCTTTGGCTTTTTTTATGTTCACTTGTTTCCACCCTGGCAAACTTTCATATTCCTCCTTCGTCATGTCCAAAGCTTTCTGGAGGTGGACAGAGGAGAAAGCCCAGCTCAGCAGACAGGGAAAAACACTCCAAACATACTTCAGGAACTTTTTAGGGCTTAAGAATGTAAGACGTTAACTGGATGGATGACATGAGACTGCTGAAGCTACGCCAGCAAAAGACCCGAGGTTCAGAAAGACCTGAGGACTAGCTGGAACTGAGGTTCAGCAGCTTCTAAAGTCAAAGTAGCAGCCTGTCATCCATTTTCATGCGTTCAGATGTGGTGAACAGATGGATCAGGGGCTTCATGCCTCAGTGGGTCTGCAGTGTGAAACCGTGCAGAGAACCGTGAGTCAAAGAGGAGCGAAACCTTAAGAAGGTGCTGATGTGCTCAAGAGGAAGGAGAGCTTTCCCAGTTCTTACCTGGATCCACCTACAACTTTGTCTGCAGGTGAAAATTAGTTGGAGAAAAGAGTGTGACGATGATGATGATGAGGAGGAGGATGATGATGTCATTTTAAAGATTATTCATCACAGAGAAGTCATCTGATATTCAGCTGTGATCAGAAAGAGCTAACATTTGAAGATGTTCAAGCATCATGAACGGTCACCGTGCTCACCTCAAAGTCCTGGCGGGAGAGGTAAAGCTCCAGGCGGAGCGGGTCCACGCCCTCCGGCAGGGGCCGGGCCAGCAGCTGAGCCAGAGGGAAGGTGTTCTGACAGAGCCGGGCTAGCACATCCTCCACCAGGATGATCTGGTTGCACACCTCTGCCTCCTGCAGACACAGCAGATGTTAGCGTGCGTGCTGGCTAGCTCAGCGTCTCCAGCATGTTGCTTGTGTGTGTGCTGGGGGGTTAATGACCCTCTCTGTGATCTCAGCCACATCTTCTCTGTGCTCCCAGCTTGGAAACATGTTGGTGAAGGTGAGCGGCTCCAGACCGGCGTGAATCAGATAGGATTTCTTCTCTTTCTCCTCGTTCGCCTCTGCGGGAGGAGAAAACCAGCATCAAACACAAGTGTTGAGATGTTCCTGCTGCAGGAAGCTCTGAAGAAACCCGCTGTCCTGGTCCCGATGGTCTGGACCTACTTCCATCTACCTAAATCATAAAACTTGATTCTTTCATTCTGTTTTTTTTTCCCCAGGATTTTAAAAAGTCCATTTTCGTTTTCCAGATTTCCTCAGTGATGTGAGGAAGCTGCAATGACACGCGGTCAGCACCGCATCCAGCTCCAGCTCAGCCTTCTCGGAGCAACAGTCAGACCTGGTGGAGACCGACCGGCGGTCCGGGACAGGCGAGCGAGCCAGCCGCAGCCTCACCTCTGCAGTACTGCAGCACCGTCTCCATGGCGCACTTTCTGTCTGCGTCCCAGCGGATACGGGCTGAACCGGCGCTCTCGCTGTCCTGAGGCCACCAGCCCTGCCACAGGTACACCTCGTGGAAATTATCAACCAGGAACAGAGCTGCCGGGCAGACAGGAACCATGTCAGGACAAGCGGAGCGCTGCCGGGGATGGGGGGGGGGGGGGGGCTTCTGGGCCTCACTCGGCTGGGGAGCGTCGTACAGGTCCTCCTGCAGGAAGGGCAGCGAGCTGACCAGGTCTGGGACTCTGGATGGGTGGAAGAACTCTCTGGCTGCAAACTCCCCAGATGTGCTGCTCAGGTGGAAAAGCCGCGGGGTGAAGTTAAACTTCCCTGGATCTGGACACAGAACAAGAATCTCAGAATCCAGTTTGGCCCCAAGTTTGGTAGCTGGATCATCTAAAGGTCCCTGGTGGTCGTTCTGTCCGGGATCTCTGGGCCAGACGCTTTGATAACTACGACATTACTTGCAAACATCAACTGTGCTGTGAGGGGCAACTGCCAGACTGCACCTTGTAGCATGCAGTCGTAAGCCTTCCGGTCTTTCCTTCCCAGAGCCTCCCAGAATCCAGGAGGTTCAACGCCCTCGTCACACTCGTGGATGGTCACCTTACTGCTGCTGTGCAGACCTGCCTCCAGAGGACACCTGGCAGAAGCAAGCAACTGTTCAGAAGCGCTTTTGGCTGTTCCTGCATCAGTGCTGAAGCATCCCAGCACTCACTGCTCCTTGATCCTGAGTGCAGTGGTGCTGCCGACGCTGCGCGTGTGCATCTGCATCTTGCAGCCGTGCCACAGGTAGATGATGGCCTTGTTGATGTTGAGCAGAATCATGGACGCTCGGGAGCGCAGGCTGCTGCAGTGGCAGGCCACCTCCAGCAGGTGGCCTTCCACTGGCACGTCCCCACGCACGCAGTAGAGACGCCATTCACCTGGAAGCAGAAGAGTGTGTGAACATGCGATGCCAGTCCCTGTTCCTCAGGGCCTCAACTGGTGTAAGCGGGCTTGTACTCTGAGAGTTCTCTTCCTCCTCCTCCTCCTCCCTCTTGCCAGCATGGATGATCATCCCTCCATTAAAGCACTGCAGGAAGCATGGAGGCTCCTTTCCTTGCTGGACCTGAATCTGTGAGCAGGGACACACAAAGCCAGGTGAACAGGAATGCAGATCTCGCCTGCGTCACACAAGCACCAGCGTCGGGATCTTGTCACGATCTCATGCACCTGTGCTCCTCGCTCCTCGTCCAGCTCCACGGTCATCAGCGCTGACGTCCCTTTCTCGCTGACAGATGAGTGTCGACCCTGCCAGAAGAAGTAGCAGCACTTCTCCTTCCCAGGACCGGTGCTCCTCACCTCCGGGTTCAGCCTTCGACCAACTGGAGCGCAGGAGCACACAACGTTAGGCAGCTGTTCCGCTTTGGTAAAACCAGGAGATGTATCTGTTACCACGTGCGGGTAAGGAACGCCATCCAGGGACGTGACTGCAACAGCAACGTTTGCCGCCAGGCCCTGGCAACAGCATGGACCTACCTGAGGTGCTGACCATCCACTTCCACTTGACCACATAGGCGTCTCCTTCGTGGAACTGGCCGATGCTCTGGCGGGGCAGGCGGCTGTAGTCGAATTCCAGGATGTGCCAGACGTCCACTGAGACCGTGCTGATCTCTTGAGTCCTCATGTGGTCTTCGGTCTCCACTGAGCCGTGGCCACGCCCGACGTTCACCCCGTCTATGATGGTAGAAATGGATGTCTGGAGGACGGGCAGCATCAGGGAGGCGTCATACGCTCGGCGTTCTCGCCCAGGTGCCTCCTGAGAGTCAGCAGAGAGCACAAGTCTACTAAAGAGCAGCAACGAAAGAGAAGAGGAGACACACAAGCTTGGCTGGACTTTCACCTTCTGCTCAGGCACAAGGTCGCTGCTTTCCTTTGGAGACGACAACTTTGACTCAGTCCAGTCTGAGAACTTCTCTTTGAACAGGATGGTCTCGTTGTGCTCCGTCAGTCTGCCGAATATGGCCCAGTCAGGGCGGCCTTGGCCCCGCCTGTCCAAAACCCCTCAGTTAGGCTTGTGCTGAACATTCAGGCTCAACAGGGCAAAGGAAGGCAGCGTGGTCCACCTGGGTATGAGCGTGTTGCAGCCTCCAGGGTCCAACGGGTTGATGTCACAGCAGGTGTAGTCAAACACCCCGTTCCAAAGGTGCTTGGCAAGCTGGAAGGCCACTTTCCTCTGGGCCAGCGTCACCTCTTTACCATGCCAAACGTACACCTCACTGCCGAAGTCAAAGACCAGCACCTGCAGACGGGCACAGAGACACAGAGGTGTTCAAACTGTCCAAGCTGAGGACCATCAGAAACCCATGAATGCTAAAAAGGTTTCAGCTGGTCTCTAAAGGTCAGTCAGAGAAGGAATAACGTCAGATAAATGTCTTCTGTAGTCCTTCAGGGTTAGGGATAGGGACTCCTTCAGAGAGTCCTCCTCACCTCTCTGGAGTTCAGCAGAGAGCTGTGAGGGACCTTCCCCCACTCCTCATCTTCCGGAACAAGCTTGTCATCCAGCAGTCTGAAGATACAGTTGGTTTCCACGATGGCGTTCTCAAACTGCTCATCCTCCTCAGATGGACCAGCTCCTAAACAATGAGCAGATACATCAGAGGAACCGCCAGGCTCAGCCTGACCGTCACTGCATATTCCAGAATAGGCCACCTTGGTACGATGTCTTCCCTCCAAGAATACTCCAGAACTCCTGAGCATCCTTGGCCTGAGGGTCCACACCCTCCTGGATGGTCTTCACATGGCTCGCTCTGCAGCCCATGTCCTTCTTGGAGTGGATGTAGTTGGCCAGATCTGTTACCTACAGACAGCAGGAGACAAGAGTTCTTAATGAGGACACTCAGGATCTCCGACCCCCTCTGGACGACCTCCCTGAAGGAGATCCTTCACCAACATGCGTATGAGACCTGAATGCTGAGGTGACTCAGCCTGTACCTTGGCCCTCTCGATGACGTTCGAGAACTCTCCCATCCAGATGAAACAGATCTCAGGAGTGACCAAGAGGAAACAATCGCCACTGTTCAGCGATGATGCTCTGGGCTCTACTAGTCTGGTCTGAACATGGCGACGGCCTGCGGAGAACAATCCCTTTGAGAAAAAATGATCTGACCAAAGAGCCAAGCGGGCACTTGGTGTTTGACCTTTGACTTGTATCAGCATGAGGTTCTTGAAGGGCAGAGCGCTGTTGTTGGAGATCTGCTCAGACGTTTGGACGTTACGCAGACTCACGCTGCTGAAGTTCTCTTTACTGGCCAGACCAGCTAACGCAGCCTCTGAGTACTCTGAGCTTCTCTGACCTACAACAGCCACCGGACACCGGTGGAAGGAGACCTTCTACATAAGCACAGCAGGACACACACACACACACACACACACACACACACACACACACACACACACACACACACACACACACACACACACACACACACAGCCTCACCATCGCTCTTCTCGGCCTTCATTCTCCTGGTCTCCAGCTGGGCCACGTTCAGACGCTGCTCTGTGTACTCATGTCTGATGTCCTCCCTGGCTGCTAGCATCTTCAGAGGGTTTCTGGAGGCCTGAACATTCCGTGACGGCCGCACCAGCCGTTTGTGAAGCACCATGGCTGAAGCCAGTCTGGGAGGAGGCACAGGCTTGTTTGTGAAGGCAGGGACGCTGACAGGGGGACAGGGACGGGAGACTTTACTCACTTTGGAGCCTGAGAACCAAAAATAGCATCAAAGTCCTCGTGGATTTCAATCCTGGACATGCGAGGGAATTCTGCCACGTGCTTGTAGAACTTGGAGAAGATTTCGTCGTCGAGCTTCATGACCTCCTTCACAGCCTTCTCGGTGACAGTGAGCGTGGTTTCCTGCAGACCTGCCACTGTGAAAAGAACACAGGAGGAAGCACCGCTGGCTCTGGGCAGAAAGGATGTCTGCAACACAGGAACACACACCTTTGCTGTTCAGGCGACCCAGGAAGCTCTCCAGCTTGTCCAGTTTCTGGTCCGATTCCATCTCAGCTTTGGCCTCAATTCCTGGGAAAGAACAATGTTGACCTCAATCATCCGAGGAGCCTCCGAGCAGGGGCGAGGGACGGCTGTGTTTCTGTGGTGAGGCAGCTTGTTCTCACCCTCCTGTGGCCTGCTGACAGCAGATGTGTTGCTCTTCAGTTTGTTGGCAGCTGGAGCCAAGACTGGACTGATGAGGGAGGATGAGGCTGCCTGTCCTGCAGTCAGACAGAGCAGATGGAGAACCTGAGGCCAACGCTGCTGTGGCAGGACTGCATCAGGCTGCAGCGCCTAGGGATTGTCCACATTCACTGGGGGTTCACTCCTCCTCCACCTGCTGGAGCTCAGCATTCATGGACACAGTCAAACTAGACCCTTAGTGGATAGATGCTGCCATTTAGTCCCGCCCACAAACACCTGGACCTGTTACCACCAGGTGCCTACAGTACCTTCATCTAGAACAACCAGCTGTGGGTCTCTGTCAAAGATGAAATCTCAAACAGTTCCTCACACCTGGGAGCATCCACGTTGGGGTTGGGGGGTAAGGAGGGTCAGGGTGGGGGGGTCGCAAGGCTGCATCAGCGGTTGTTTCTTTTTAGCTTTCATCAGCCCAGGTTTTTCTGATCCCTGCACCGCCTGGACTGATTGATCTGCCTGCTTGCTGACCTTTCTTCACCATCCGTGCAGCCACCGTGTACTGAGCCGAGTCGTTGGCTGCTCCCTTGCCCTTCGTCTTCCAGGCGTCTTCGCAGACAGAAATCATCTGTTTCCTCTCATCGATGGTCATCTGAGCCTCAGCCTCCTCTCCTGCCTTCTGCACACACACACACACACACACACACACACATGCAAACAGATGCTATTAACCTTCACTGGTTACCTTTGATTTGTCATTCATCAGGTCTTGAGGAGATGAACCAGCTCAGTGTCTGCTGATCGGGTCACCTGATCCTACCTGAGCGTGATCAATGTACTGACACTTCTGACCCAGAGAGACGGGGGGAAAGAAGGTGGAGGAGAAGACGGGTTCCTGAGGATGCAGAGGAAGAGGACAACAGTCAAGATGGCGAGGAAAGGAAAACAGGAGGAGCCTTTCAGCATGGAACTGTTGGGTTTCTAACATTAGCTTTAGCAGCTAGGCTAGTCCTTCAAAGAGACCGTTGAACTGAGGCCGTCAACAGCTGTTCTGGCAGAACTCAGGTGAGACGGAGGAGTGGTGAAACAGTCAGACAGTCTGAGCCAAACTCCAGCAACCACAATGAGCTCCAAACTAATGCTTCATCAGGTTAAACAGGCAGACAGACAGACAGACAGGCAGGCAGGCAGGCAGACAGACAGACAGGCAGGCAGGCAGGCAGGCAGGCAGACAGACAGACAGACAGGCAGACAGACAGACAGACAGACAGGCAGGCAGGCAGGCAGGCAGACAGACAGACAGACAGACAGACAGGCAGGCAGGCAGGCAGGCAGGCAGGCAGGCAGACAGACAGACAGACAGGCAGACACCAGTTTAAAGCTGTGATTGGACAGCAGGACTGGGACTGAGCTGACTGGTTGGAGGTCTTACCCACAGCTGTTCGGAACCAGGCGTGGTGGAGGCATCCACCCGGGCGTCCTGCTGGGGTTAAACACAGAGGCAGAGCTCAGTCAGGGGGGAGGGGGAGACCAGAGTGGTTCTGGTGCTGGAGGGTGAGCCGGGCTCCCAGTCTGAGCCGGCTGGTCCGGCTCTTTGTAGCAGACGGCACACCAGCACACAGATAACTGCACCAAAGCTTTGAAAGTCTGGTAAAATGAAAGGTGTCCTGAATGTCCAGAGTGTACGGCTGCTGGACGCTGCACACTGGTCCGGACCACTGGGCTCACACAACAAAGCACACAGACAGGCAAAGAAAAAGAGCCCTTAGCTAAGAGGCAGCAGTTGCCATGGCAATCAGCAGTGCTGGGCTGCAATGTCCTTTCCTTTGCAAACATTTTAAGCCAGAGAAAAGAATGTTCTACACGTCCATGAGGTTCTGACCTTGTCCACATCAGCTGGGTGTGCGTCCCAGGACTGAGCCTGCTGCTCGCTGGACGTCTTTACTGCTTCCTGTTTTCTGTTGATGCGGTTTTTCCAGTCCTCCTCGCCGCTCCTCTTCAGCAGCGCCACCCTGAGCCAGAGACAACACAGTCTCGCTTAGCGCTCTGATCGTCCTGATTGTCCTGCAAATCCTCCCCAACCTAAAGTGTGTTAGCTTAAAAACAAGGGAGCAACTCCTGAAGATGCATCAGCATCAGGATGGGTGAAAACCAGGTCAGGCGTTTCTGCTGCTCCACAGCAAATCAAAGATCTATTCATGGCTGACGGAGGCAGGCCGGAGGAAAGTGGGTCATCTCCGCATCTCAAGTGTGGAGGTTGCAGCAACGAGGACATGTAAGGATTTCCCTGAGGATCTGAACCCACCAGGAACATCCTGGCTCCTGGGGCCACTGGGACCAGCTGGGAAGGCTGCTTTCTGGTTCTGGTCCAACTCTTTGCTTTGTAATGTCTGATGGACTGAAGGAGGGACGATGAAGACAAAGAAGTCCCCTCAGAAGCAAAAGAGCTGGTGCTAAACCAATCTGATACCCATAAAAGTGTGTTTGTCCAGAGCCTGAAGCATCATCATCATCATCATCGTCGTCGTCATCATCATCATAATCATTGTCATCATCATCGTCATCATCATCATCATCATCATCAGGTCACACTCACCTCTCCTTAATGGACATCTGTTTGGAGGACATCCCATCCAACAGCAAGTCTCCAGACTCTGTGGGGGACAACGGATCTCCAGGAGGGACGCTGGGCCTGCTGAAGTCCCCACCCTGGTCCAGGGTGAAAGGGTAGGACTGGACCAGCACCTGGGGCAGGGACTGGGGTTTGGGAGGGGTCTGGGGAGGTATCTGGACCCTGGGCTGGGTCTGCAGGTAGGGCTTAGGGAGAGGCTGGCTGAACGTCTGCAGCTTCAGCTGGGTTTGTGGAGCCGGAAGAGGAGGTTTGGGCAGGGTTGCTGGGGGCTGTGGTTGGAGGTCTGACGGAGGCTTGGGAGGAGACTGCTGAGGGAGGGGTTTGGGGAGGGGCCTGGGAGGCTGGCTGTCGGTTTGCTGCAGCTGCTGCTGGTCACCCAAAGTATGAGACGCTGTCCTGGAGGCAGGTCCAGGATCCTGAAGCTCATCTGGAAGAAAAAGTGGGCAGAGGTCTCTCTTTCTGATCATGTGACCATGGTGATGCTAACTCAGCGTTAATGGAACCCTGGATGCCGACAGAAGTGCACGTCTAAAATCAGAACGTTTATCCTGTCAGAATGCAGCTTTGAAACGCTCACAGGTCCAGTTTGCTACCTGCTGGGTTACTGGGGGGCCCTCATCACCGGTTCCATGGATCAAATCTGGTGTTGGACATTTTGGAAGACTAATATGAGGTTTGTTCTGAAGCACAAAGCGACCATGGAGGGGTGAGTCCTCTGCCCTGGTAAAGTCCTCTACGCTCTCTCTACATGCATCAGCACATGAAAACAGGTCAGTCCGGTTTTCTGAAGCTTGGGCTCAGCTGATGTGATGCAAAGGGACCCTGGAGCCTTCATGGACCAGGACAGCGAGGACACACAATTACACGTCCTTCATGTCGGCTAGCTGACACATACACGAAGCAGAAGAATCCTCTTTCCAGACAAAGGAGCCAGGAGGCAAATACTACATAGACAAAGCCGTGCTAATTAGATGCAGCCTCAGACATGCTGCCCCCCCGAGTAGGGTCTGTGGAGGGGGGAGCTGCTCCCAATAGACAAGGAGCATGAGGAGACACTTGCTTCCTGCAGATGTCCCAGTCATTTTTTTAACACACCCTCCTACCTGAGATGCGCGTCTGGCCGTAGCTCCTCTCCTGCTCCTGCTTCGCTTCTGGAGGGTGTAGCCCTCTTCCTCCTCTCTCCCCCCTCTCCTGGGGGTCTCCGTCTCTGCCGCTCCAGCTGCTCAGAGGCTTTGACTCGTCCCTCCGCCAGGAGCGCTGAGGATGTTGCTGGATGTCGGGGGAGCACCGCTTCCCTCTGGGGAGGCTCTCTTGGTTTTCCTCACTGGCTCCTCCCTGTTGTTGCCCCCTAACCCCCTCCTCCTCCTCCTCCTCCTCCTCCTCTTTAGGATGCTCTCTCCCGCTCCCCTCCTGCTGTCTGAGTGCAGCAGAGGAAGGAGGAGGAAGAGGGGAGAGGTTGGGCTCCCCCTCGCTGTTGCCTGGCTCTCTGCTCTGAGTCATGGAGAAGTACCTGAGCGCCCCCTCCTGGTGGCGGCTGGCGGCCTGCTGTGGGGCAGGGCTGCCTGTGCTGCGACGGTGGTCGCTGCAGGCGCTGCAGACGCTGCCTGTGGTGACAGCCACGGAGGCCAGCGAGGCTTGAGAGGGGGCAGCCGTCGCTGAGCGGATGAGGGAGGCGGGCGGGGGCTCCAGCTGGATCTCACAGCCATTCCTCAGCTGCAGAAACAGCAGCAGTCAGGTCAGAATGGGAGGAAAACCTGCTCTTCTAACTGCAGAGGCACCGAAAAAATAAAGAGTGTGCAGCTGAACTGGGATCAGTAAAGATCATCTTCTTCTTTTTCTTCTTCTTCTTCTTCTACAGTGGTGATGGTGTGATGAGAACAGATTGGCTTTTACACCTTTGGTTATTCACCAATTAGCAGCACAAACATTCTGGCTGACTCAGTTTAGGAGGTGTTTTTTGCCCAACTGGCTTGTTGACTGATTTCACTTTGCTCTCTGGTCAGTTGTGTCCAGACTGTGGCAGGAAATGTGTCAAAAAAACTGACTTTAGCAGGACTTTAGCACTCCTGCACGAACAGTAGCATGTTAACAGACTATATTCACAAAACATTGCAGCCTAGTTTTTACCTCCAAAAAAAACCTGACTCTAAAGTGTGCACAGTGCCCTCTGACCCAGAGGAACCCACCCACAGATTCCCTGGAGGTTTGACTCTCTACTTCATGCAGCTCAGAAAGAAGCCTGAACCAACCAGCACGCAACATTTCTCAGCGTGTTACGCAATCAGCATCATTTTGGGGGAGGGGGGGACCAGGAAACACCAATCCGGCTTTGAGACCCGCCTCTGCCAAAGCAGGTTAAAGCAGACGGAGCAGCTCAGCCGTGGCCACAAACCAGCAACCAACAACCAAGAGGAGGAACGCTGGCCGTCAGAGGCTGTGCAGGGCAGCAGGGCGCTTGCGTGATCCCCGGGACCAGGGCCCAGGTCCTCGTCCCACAGCCCAGAGCCCGGCCAGGAGCCGGCTTCCTGTGTGAACACCAGGAACTGCTCACACCTGAGCGCCGCCACCGGCCTGACTGCTCCACCCCAGAGAGCTCCAGCCATGAAACAGACCTCTTCCAAAACTGTTCAGGATCTAGGCGGTCTGCCCAGGAAGACCAGCAATAAAACGGACTCCTCACTGGAGAGGCACTGGGAGAGCTGGGACCTCCACCAAGCAGCTAATTTAGGGTCGGTGTCTTACAGCTAAAACCAGCTGGTGTTTCTGAGGGGTCAAAGGTCGGTTGACCACACCAGTCTGCTCTCCCGGTAGGACTGTCTCCACCTACCGGAGCCACCCCCCTTCACAGGTGCTTCACTACCAACATACAGAAACTCTTTTTTTCTTTTTTCACGTTTAGGGACTGCCACACCTGCCTCAGGTGTGCGTCTCACCTGGGCCACCTCCCCTGGGGTGATGGGCTGTGTCTGGAAGCGGGCGCTGGCCCTGCGGAGCCGTGGGTCCGCTCCAGCCCCCTCAGCAGGCTTGTCTGTGGCGTGGGCCAGGCGGTTGAAGAGCGCCATCTTCTCCGTCAGGCTGAGCGTGGACATGTCGGGCTCCTCGCACACGTCATCCACGCTGCCTCCTCCGGCTCCAGCAGGAGGAACTTGAGATGATTTCTGGGGTTTCCTCTCGGGATCCTGGAGCCCTGATTCTGGCTCAGAGGGCCGGACGCTGCTAACAACACAGATAAACACACCTTCTTTAGAGAGCACCTCCACCCGGGAGGCTCTTTACACCAGTCAACATCCACCCGTCCCACATAAGTGCTGCAGGCTTCTGAAGGAAACATGCACATTTATGGACTCTGGGGGAGGATTCTGGGGCATCGCACACAGATCAGCCCGATCTCTGACCTTTGACCTCTGGAAGGTGAGGGGAAGGATTTAGAGCGAGCTCAGCTCATTTTTAGGCTTCAAGCTTAGTTTGCTGCCATAGAAACATGATCCCCTGACAGGCTTCTTCTCCCTCTCTCCTCTCTCGTCTGTCCTTTCCTCTCCTCCCATAGTTGTGCACTAACCTGCCGACCTCTGACCCCACAGACCCACTCACCTCTAGCTTCGATTCCTCTCCTCTAATGAATGTGTTTGCATGTATGATGTACGTCTCTGCTCTCCTCTATCTATTCTTCCACCCTCCTCCACCCATCTCTACCCAGCAGCAGAGCTGGGAAGGTACTAGGAATTACGGTTACTTTATTGGAACATTCTGACTTTGGAACCAAGTGGTTACATCTCTTTTTTTGCACAGAAAAAGAGATAAAAATGCAAAACGAAAACTAAAAATATAGATATTACAGCTCTTAAAGACTGGAAACAAACAGCTCGACTAGGTGAGGCAAATAGTTCCTGCCAGCGGAGGCCGTTTGTACCTGGAAGCATTGACCACCTCCACGCTGGTGACCGGTTGTGTGTGTGCGCGGTCCTGGACCCTCCTCATTCTCCTTTCTACTGCGGCGTTTCGGGAGCGCGGTTTGGGAACTGCTCCCTCTGACGTCCTCTCCAGTTCCTAGAGGAACCGTGGTTTGATTGGGATCATCTGACCTGACTGGTTTCTATGGAGATCGGCCGGACGCCTACCCTGAACAGAGATCTCTTGGCAGCCACACTCATCTTCGCTCTGTCATCCAGTTTTTCTTCATCTGATGAAATAACAATAATGAAGGCCATCTTCTTGACTTAGAGACAAACGTCCGTTCTCAACGGCACCCAACTGTACCTTCGGCAGTCTGCTGCTGTGATGGGCTCACATGGGTCCTGCAAGAAGAACCTGGTTAGGCCTGGGGCTGCTCTGGAGCTTGGCCCTTCTGGACGCTCTACCTGTCCGACTGCAGGCGCTCTGCAGAGGTGATGGGCTGCGTCCTGAACCTCTCTGACAGACGGCTGTCTCCTGGGGCCAAGTAGCGCCGCGGCCTCCGCGAAGCCCTGTCTCCCTCACTGGCTGGCTCTCCGTCCGCGGCTGACACCACCTCCACCTTCGCGGTCTCGCTGTTTGAGTGGTGCACATGGTTAGAAAAAGACTCACAGCTTCAAGCGCAACAAAAAACAGATGAGCAAAGACCCCAGGCGGCGTTAGAAGGGCATCCCATCATGATCACCCACACCACAGCCCAGGTCTCTGGTGTCCCTGGTTGGGGCTAGCGCATTTCAGTGTTAGTGGGTTCAGGTTTGGCGGTGGCCACTGACTCTAGTAATACGACAACAGCAGCAACAACAAGATGACACACAGGAGATGAGATTTCAGACAAATGCTGTGAGGTTGCAAACAGGAACAATCCAATTAGAAAAACTGTCATCTTATTTCCTGACAGGCAGCTGTTAAAATCAAACTAGTGTCACGAAGAGCAATAACTGAGCTGGTTCAAAGGCTCAGGGTGCCCAGCAGGGTTACATGAACGCTGTTAGAAACTGCTGCTCCAGCCATGCAGCTGAGGGGAGGGATGACTTCAGGATGCACCACAACCGTGCCGGGAGACCTACACATCCGCCTTCCTGTTAGCATTCTCCAGGTAAGAGTGTCGCAGCTGAGCCACTGACACTCTGGTGTCCAGGGTGCCCACGTCCCCGTTGGCCAGCCCTGCTGGATGGCCGCCTCTGCTGGCTGCCGCCCTCTCTACCCGGAACGTGGCAGAATGCTGGCTCACACCAATGTCCGACATGGATCGGGTCCGTGCCTTGGGTTTGGGTCCACTCACATCTAGGTTTCTGTGCTTCTGAGTGGTAGATGCGCTCTGCTGGAGGTAGACCGATGAATGGACTCCCTGCTGCTGCCTGGGACCATGCTGACTGAGCAGCTCCTGTCTGTGGGCCTGGAGCTCCTGCTGTCTGTGGGCCTGGAGCTCCTGTCTGTGGGCCTGGAGCTCCTGCTGTCTGTGGGCCTGGAGCTCCTGTCTGTGGGCCTGGAGCTCCTGTCTGTGGGCCTGGAGCTCCTGCTGTCTGTGGGCCTGGAGCTCCTGCTGTCTGTGGGCCTGGAGCTCCTGTCTGTGGGCCTGGAGCTCCTCCTGTCTGTGGGCCTGGAGCTCCTCCTGTCTGTGGGCCTGGAGCTCCTGCTGTCTGTGGGCCTGGAGCTCCTGCTGTCTGTGGGCCTGGAGCTCCTCCTGTCTGTGGGCCTGGAGCTCCTGCTGTCTGTGGGCCTGGAGCTCCTGCTGTCTGTGGGCCTGGAGCTCCTGTCTGTGGGCCTGGAGCTCCTGCTGTCTGTGGGCCTGGAGCTCCTGTCTGTGGGCCTGGAGCTCCTGCTGTCTGTGGGCCTGGAGCTCCTCCTGTCTGTGTGCCTGGAGCTCCTGCTCTGCTCTTAAATGAGCTTGTACTTCTTGTTCTTGCGGTTGAGTCTGAAAGCTGCGTTCCTTCCTGTCTTCTTGCTCTGAAGGAACTTGTGGTACATTTTGGAGTTGTGAGTAATGATGTGAACTTGTCTGATGATCTCCAGCAGCTTGGGAAGCCCTCAGAGATCTGAGCTGCCTCTCTTCCTGACCATCAAGGCTCGACCGGACCACTTTCCTACTCTCCTGAACTGGCTGAACCGTTCTGTCTCTCCCTCTTTCCCTGGGAGGAACCCAGGCATCCTCCCCACAACCCCTCCTCTGTTGTTCTGGGCTGTAGCTTTGCCAGTCGGTGTCTTGGAGGTGGCCCCTCTGCCGATCTTCTACGCTCCTTTCCCTCCGGCGTATCTCTGAGGGCAGCACTGCTTTCCTGCTCTTGAGCAGGCCCTCGGTGTGAGCGTCGTCCTTCAGGGCCTGCCTGGCCTCCAGCCTGGCCTCTCTGTGGGCTGCATAGATCTGATCAGCACTGACTCTCCTTCGTGGCTGCACACCTGGAGGCTCAAGGCAGGTCCTGGAGGCCACCGGGTCAGGGAGGGTCAGGTACGGCTGGGAGTCCAGGCCAGAGCGTTGGGCCTCAGGGGCAGGGAGGTGGGCTGGCATCACCCGGGGTTGGGGACCAGCCCTCTGGGAGCGTTTGCTGGTTGCTCTGGGAGCCTGCTGGCTGTCAGGACTCCTGTCAGAGACCCTTTGTTCCTTTCCTCGGATTCTTGAGAAGAAGAATAGATAATGAACGGTGGGTTTCTGGTAAGCGGTTACCTACTAACTCGCGTCTGCTCAGCTCGACTCGACTCATTTTGGGCTACTTTCTGTTGCGTGTCAGCTCAGTGTGGGGGAGGAATGATATCCCCAACCTCTGCACCCTGTCCTTGGACCACAGCAGTGGTTCGCTCGTAGCCAATTACAGCAGTTACAGGAGTGGCTGCTACCAGGTACCATCACCTGATGGAGACGCCTAAAAGCAGTCAGTCGAGCTGAGCTGAGCTGAGGGTCCTGTGGTGGAGCTCCAACAGAGCACCTCTTCTCCAAACAGGACCTACTGGAAAACAGTGGTTATTTTAATCAAACCAATTCCTCCTTTTCTGCTTCTGTGTTTTGGTGGCGGTTTTCTACTTGTAACTGTGCCTTAACCTTACTTCTCAAGAAGAAGAAACCTCAAAATGAGTGTGGTCGCTCAGGCTGAAGCCCGAATCTTTAACTACAGAAGACAAAGATTTCTGTGCCTGACTCTCAGCACACGGACCAAAGTCCTCACAAATAAGGTTTTCTCTGAGAGAGAACCCTTGTTTTTAAGGACCGAAGGGGCAAACAGGAGAGGTTCTTTCTACAGGTCTCAGCTGCTTTGGAAGTTCTGCTAGATTTAGGATGAAAATATTGGCGTGTTTGGATGTTTTTGCATAAAGAAACCTGGAGAAGTGCAGCTGCTGCCTTATGCATGTGAACAACCGACAGGCGCTGACTGAGGTACGGTCGTTCTTCTCCTCCACTCATGTCCTCCTGCGCTGCTGTTCTTTCCGGAGCTTATTCTGATGGCACCCAGGCTCAGGGCCAGTGTGCTGAAGCTGCCCTGAACGAGGTTAGCAGAGCTGCGCTGGGAGGTTAGCAGCCGAAGAGAAGCTGCTTTGAATCCACCTCTTCAGCTTCTACATCATCAGGTTTCACATCTCGATCTCCTGGCTGTCGGAATGCACCAGACACACTCCTTCAGGGTGTTAGCCTGGTGCATTCCTCACCATGCTGCTTCTCTGATCTCTACTCACCCCTGCCTGCTGAGGATGCTCTGGGCCTGCTGCTCGATGAACAAGTCTCCAGGAGAGATGCCGTATCGCGCGGCGGGCAGGGAGGCGCGGCGGGAGCTGCGAGGGGAGCTCAGTACCCCTGTGAGGCTCTGGTGGTCCTTGCTGGATGTGCTGCTTGGCTCCTGGTGGTCTTCACCCTGGCACTGGTGCTGCTGCGGTGGAGGTGGACCGTGTTGCTCTTGGCTTTTCCTGCTGCTTCTAGACTTCTCCTGAACTCCACCACGATGGTAATTCTCCATGTTCATCACTTTTTCCTGCTCAGAGGCTCTTCTTGCTCTCTCTTGAGGAGGGGGCTGGTGTGTGTGGCTGGGGCTGGACGTGGACTGCTGGTCTGGGTGGGTCCTCATGTACACCCTGCCCACTCCGGAGCGGTATGCCACCCTGGGTTCTGCTCCATTTTCATCTGCGTCCTGTCTGCCTCTGCCTCGCCTGCTGTTCTTTGGATCATCACAAACATCTGGATCACGCCAAGAACGGTACTGAGGTGTGTACTCAACCTCTGGTTCCTGGTCCAGGAGGATGCCGTAGCGTTCGGACAGCTGGCGGCGGCGTTCAGCTTTGTAGCGGGCGATGCGTTCAGCTTTGGATGCGAGGCTGGAGTCTTCAGGGCCAGGTGGAGGTGCAGAGGAGGCAGAGAAGGTCACTGGCTCAACGTAGACCAACAGCGGTTCTGGTCCACAGCCAGCGAGCCTCCTGCCCTGAGGTCTGTCCAGGTGGTCTGGCGGCCTGTGAGGAGCCTCCAGGTCCTCGCGGCTGTGGCGTCCCACTGTGAAACAGACGTGAGGATCAGCCTGTGGATCAGTGCTGATCACCGATGGGGAAACAGGCTCCGGTTGGAGCTCCTTCCCAGCACTTTCGGGTCAAAGGTCGTGTCAACAGAGATTTTCAGGTGTCGGCTCTGTTCTGCTCATGCAGCCGTAGGGACGCCTGGGAGTCTTTGTGTGACTGGTTGTCCTCCAGTCACCTGCAGGTCTTTTGGTCTGTGCACCAATGCAGTGTGCACGTCTTCAAGTATTACAATCATGTAATAATCAGTAATAAGCACAAATAATTACAGGGCCGATCATTCGATTTGATGTGGGAGACAGGTGAAGTCTGTTGGACTGACCTTTGACCCCATGTAAGGCTATAGCAGCAGCTCGGGTTAGCCGGGGCTCACATGTTTAAACTGAACTCCTGCATGTTACAAACGCATTACAGACAGGTTGGTAAAGTATCAAAGTGTCACTGCCGGTGCACAGAAACCATGACGATGGCGTGTTCTCACCTCGAAGCCGAGCTTCACCAGGATCGGAGGCGCGTGTGTACCGCGGCGGGTCCTCCTCCAGCATCCTGTTGGCCACCAGACCCCCGGTCACCAGGACCGGAGCAGCGTCGCCCTGGATCCCCTCCAGGCGTCGAGCTACCCTCTCCTTCCTGCCAAGGAGCAGGTCAGCAGGGCTCAGCTCTGACTCTTAAACGTGGAGGCAACGCTTGAAGAAGCCTGCTTTTATTTTGTGGGTTTCTAGTTCTGTTTCCTGTTGCTGTGTGTTTTTCCTGTCCTGGCTAACTGGTGCACACCTGAAGCTAATCTAATCAGCGTATTCCAGCCCTGTCCTCTCTGCTTCCCTGTGAGTTTACATGAAAACCTTCCATTGTTCTGAGAACGTCTGTGGGGCTCAAGCTACCTGTTCATTCCCAAGTCCTGGCTGACGACCTCTTCAAAGAACTTCTTCAACTCTGAAACTAAAAATGTGAAAGAAAACAGTCAACCAAAACTCTGACGAGGGTCATAAAGAAGCACGTTGGAGTGGGTGAGTGTCTGGTTGACACCTTTGGGTAGGACCACCAGGAGTTTGGCATCTGGATCGGAAACACTCTTGACCAGCGTGGTCTTCTCACCCACACAGACGTCGCTGTGGAGTCTGAAAGACGGGATGGAGATTGACAAGGAGAAGATCAGCTGATCAGTAAATCTGCCTCACTGACCTCTTTGGGATCATACTTTTTACAAGAACCATCAAGTATTTGGACCAATGCTCGTGTCAACTGAAGAGGGGATGAAGTCAGCAGGAAGCCGTTGCAGCAGCACGTGAGGCCTCCAGCTCTTAAAGGTTAGGGGAGGTGAAGGTGCCACTGGAATTACGTCCAATAGGATTCACCTCAAAACCAGGTCATGAAACTCAGCCAAATTGAAGCAGACATCTGGGATCTTCTCTCCTGAAGGTCAAAGGTCCCACAAGCTAACACAGGTAAGAGGAGGTGCTCAGGAGAGCTCAGACCTCCCAGAAAGCAGCAACATTCACCTGCTCTCCTTTATTGGACTCGTTCATCATCAAACTTGCCTTTTACGTTTGGAATGATGGCCATGTTTAGTGTAACAGCTTTTCCCCAAAACAAAGACCTGAATTTTCCTGATGGCGGTTTTCTCCTGAAGCTTCCAAACCAGGTTCAGGTGATCCTGGTTCAGCCAACTCCCAGCTCAACCTCAGCTGAAGTGTCTCAGTTATAAGTTCAGAACATCGCCAAGAGCGTGTATGGTCGGAGGTAACCAGCTGGGTAAAGCTAGCCAGCCGTTGACGCTAACTAGCCTTCAGCCCTCTCGTGTGTGTTACCTTAGAGCTTCTGTTGGCAGCGACGCTGAACTGCAAAGTCTGCTGGGACGTTTTTGTGCTGTTGACAGAAACAAGGCTGAGTCAGCTCACGTCTGCCTCTGAAGGTCGGATGTAGCTCCAGCAGAGCAACCTGAGCAACACCTGAGAGCGTGTCTGTGTGTGGCAGCCCAGCAGCTTCACAGAGGAGCAGTCACAAACACCTCGCCTGAGCAGACACCTTACCTTGGCCGCAGGGATCCTCCGGATCCACACTAAAGCTACAGATCCATGGATTCCCAAACATGGCTGGTTGAGATCAGACCAGCGTCTGCTGAACAGGATCGGCTGGTGGCTGCACCCAAACGAAGGCAGCAGCCTCTAGCAGCCGGCTGGGGAGGTGGACGCTCAGGTGCACACAAGCAATAGAGGAGACGGCAGAGTGTGTGTGTGTGTGTGTGTGTGTGTGTGTCAAGAGGCAGCACCACAGGGTGCTAATGCAGCTCAGAGACATAATCAGATTGCAGGCAGAATTAGCCTTGATGGTAACAACTCCTGGACTGGAGGAGGGTGGTTAGGGTTAAACCCACAATCATCTGTCTGTCTGTCTGCCTGTCCGTCTGCCTGTCTGTCTGTGGTTGATGTGAGGAAAGAGCAGAGGGCTGAAGCTGCTCCAGACAGACAGGCTTGGGTTCTTCTCCAGGTTCTTCTCCAGGTCAGCAGGAGGTCGCGCAGGCTGGCGTGAGCGGCAGCAGGAAGGAGACAAGCGCTAACGGCAGCGGGAGAGCCGATGGGATGAGGAGAGGGGAAGCAGCCTCAAAGGCTGTTGTTGTGCTGACTCACACACCTTCTGGCTGCTCTGCCTGTTCTTCCCTGTAGACGCCCCTAATAAGGCAACATGTGCTGTGAGTGGTTGCCTCCGAGAGCTGTGTGTTTACCAGGGAAGCGTCTCCTCCCGCTCCGCTTCCTTCTCACTCCTCCGTCCAAACATTCTCCAGACCTGTCACCTCTGCTCCTCCCTGCTGCCTGCATATCTGCGTCTGCGGCCGTGACCTTTGCTGACCTCCCCACCTGAGCCACAGGAGCTTGCAGCCGTCCTCCTGGCTGACCTCAGGTGTCCTGAACGGTTCCAGAAAGGCGCCCAACAGGCAGCCGTTCCCACCTGGAGCTGCAGACGTGGGAACAGTGTGTCTGGACTGGTTTGCTCCTCCTGGGTGACCTCCACCAAACCAGCACTTTGGAACATGTTCAGAACACTCCTTCATCTCTGCATATTTGCCATCTTTCATCCTCACACACTCTGGATTTAGATCAGTTTCTCTCTTTCAACTTATCTCACACTTTTGCACCAAAAACACTGGAAGGTGTGTGTGGAGATATTCACACAGCAGAACAGAGTGGCCCAACCCTCCCACAGACACACTGGAGCAGCGAGCAGAACGCTCCTGCTGCCGTGAACAGTGACACTCCCCACCCAGAGCTGCACTCCTCACAGCAGCTCCGCTAGCTAAGAAACAAGCCACCTAGTGGACAATCAGGAGGCTAAAGACCGCATCTGATCCAAACTTCCTTTTTGAAATCACCTTTCAGGTCATTTGAAGCCCTAAACAAGCATGTCAGAGGTCCCTGAGGGCCCACCAGGCCATCGTACACACATGTGATGGTCAGAGACTGGAGAGTGGTGCGGGAGCGAAGCCCTGGGCTCTCGTCAGACCTCCTGCACATGGAGGAGCTCCAACAGCCATGGAGCCCGGCTGTAAAAGCAAGTCCCACCCTGGTGCATCACACACTGACATGTGAAGCCTTCAGTTCCAGGCGGATGCTGGTTTTTGTGCGTTTTTACTTTGTGCTCTTTGTGTCCTGGACTAATTGTGCACACCTGGATCTGATCTGATCACTGTGGCTCTTCCAGACCAGGCCCTCCAGGACCCTGGTTTCCAGCCGCTTCCTTGTTGTTTCACCCTGTTCCCTCATGCTCCCTGTGGTTTTCCTTCCTTGAACCTAGTTCATCTAGTGCTTTAGACCTTCTCCTAGCACGTCTACTGATGTTTAGTTTGTGTTTCCAGTCGTTTTTTGGTCAGTGAAGATGTTACCTGCAGCTGTTGTGCTTCTCTGTGTGAAACATTCTGGTTGCTGCTGGAACACACGTTCGTGTGTACCAACAACGGGTGACACAACAGCGCTAAGAACACCTCAGACGTGTGTGAATGACTCGGAGCCGCTGCCCGAGGTCAAGCTGGACCCTAAACCTGTCTGCTGCTCCTGACGGACGCAGCAGCTGCGGCCGCGTGCAGCACACAAGCGTCACTGTGACAGTGTGCCAGTGTGGGGGGATAACACAGCAGCAGCGTGACTCTGCCACACACACGCATGCCATCCACAGCGCGTTAATCTGGAGCATGGAACGCTAATGCTCCTGTGGTTACTTGAGACGCAGCAAAACAACCGGGCGGACTCCTGGTTTGGACTTCAGACTGAGTCCTGCAGCAGCTGACTGACACACACACACACACACACACACACACACACACACACACATACAAACACACACACACACAAGACGAGACCCGACTCACCTGGGAGTTCAACCACTGTTTTCATGTCATTTCGCTAATGCAGGTTTGGATTTGTGAGGTTCAACTCTAAACACACTTGTGTCTGTCAACAGCAGCAGAGGCCACAGCCGTCGAGGCTTCTAGACCAGATACCAGAGTTTACCTCCAGAATCCTGTCTGCTACCGTGTCAAAGTCAGCATGGACAAACAGGTCCATCCGACTGGACAGTTTTCATTTTACAACTTTAGACATAGATGTGCCAAAAATAGCAAAGGTAGGTTCTTGTGTCAGTCTTCTTATGGAGTCATGAAGAGGAGAATATTACTCACAGGAGAGTCTGACGAGGAGCCTCACCTCGAGCCGAGAGGCTGAGCCCACAGGTGAGAGCAGGTAGCCCCGGAGCAGGACCCCAGTCCAGAAGCTCCGACTGCAGCAGCTGTCAAATATAGCCGGGTGCTTTCCCAGGAGCCCTGCTGCAGCAGGTCAGAATGAAGGAGTCCCAGTAACAGTAGAGGAGAGGGGGTGTGGGCTGTGGAGCCGAGCCCAGCAGAGGAGGACTAAAAAGGGCTGAGAAAGGCCTGAACCTAAACAAAGGAGATCTTCATATTGTCCCAAAGGCTTCAAGGAGGGCTGTGAAAACTCCATTCATGCCTGGTGGCCAGCGGTGCTGCCTTCAGGGGCTCCAAAAAGTGTGGGACAAAGTCAGTGTGGTAACCTCACCCCGCAGCAACCATGTATGGCCTGAAGAGAGCAGCCTCCATTGAGGGGCATCTGCCATAAATAGCCAGGGAGCTTTCGGCCAGACGCCCAGCACCTCACCATCGAATCAGCTGTGGACGTCCAGCCGTGCAGGGCAGGCCACTGCAGGTCCGGCTGCAACGGCGCAGCAAAGCAGCAGCACCGCAGGAAGGTCACGAGGCAGCCTTCAATCCAAAGGTGCACATCAGGAGGAGGGTCACCCTGTTCAGCACAAGACATGTGATCAAATACTGTCTCACACTCGCCAAAGTCTTCAACAGGAGTGGAGATAAGATAAAAGGAGACTAAAATCTGATGTTCTGCTGGATCGCTGCACTTTGGCTCCATCTAGTGTTCAGATGAAGCTCAACAGTTGCTTTTTATTATTTTAGAAAATTGGGGGTGGGGACAGATCCTGGGATCTGCTGGATCCGCTCCTCCAGCTTTGGGCTCAGGTTGTTGTTCTGTCAGTGTCAGGCTGTCCTCCACAGCCTTGGTGTCAACCACCACCATGTCTCACTGGTTCTCCAGCACCTGCACCATGGACCCTGCCTGCTAACAGGTAAACAGCTGTGTGGCTGCTCCTCTTCCTCCTCCGTCCACACTCTCTCCGTCCCTCTCGCTTACCAGGTGGGTTCCAGCTCCAGTCCCTCCCACAGGTCCTGTTCTGGGGCCTCCGGTCGGGGCCTCGGTGCCGTCCTTCTGTCCAGGCCCTGGTGGGATCCCCTGATATGGGCCTCCTCTGTCACAGCTGTCCCCCCTCCCCTACCTGTTGCTCTCTGGCTCTGGCACACCTGTGTGCCAACGAGAACGGGACACGCCTGTAGTGCATGAGCAATCAGCCTTACAAGCTGCCTGTGAGAAGCTCCTGTTGCCAGATCGTCTTCTCTCCTCACTTGTGTGTTGACTGAGCGCTCCAGCGGGACTCATATTTGGACTTTGTGTGGACTGAACCTTCGCCCGTTTTCCGACTCTGACTTTGCCTGACCCGTGGAATTGTGAGTGACAATAAAGACCTTGTGTTGCATGCTCAAAGCTGTGTCGCAGTTGGATCCAGACCACACCCTTGACGTCCTCAGAAGGCACCAGGGTTTGTTCCAGCCACGGTCTAGTCGTTGGACACTCTGTCTCTCCTCACTGAGACTCGGGGATGTGGAGGCTGCAGATCCTGGTGGTGTGGACGTGGCTCAAGGATCTTCACTCTGAATCTCAGTAGGTCTGACCAAGATTTACTGTGTTCAGAGGAGAACCCAGGGTCAATCTGGGACAAGGAACTTCTGGGGTATCTAGTGTTTACATCACCCCTTCTGGCCTTGAGCCAAGGTCACGTGTACATGCGTGTCAGATGGAAACAAACATGACGACTGTGTCCGTCTGACTTGGACAAGATCAGGAGACAGATGTTGGTTTTCTGCAACCGTCCTGTCCAAATCTGAGACGGAACGCTGGATCTTTGACGTTTGATGACAGAAAGTCGTCTCCTGGCAACGGAACACAAACGCTTGAGTTTCATGCAAAGAGTTTATTTCTGAATGAAACTGCAGTATCATACAACAGTAGCACAATCATATGAGTGTGGATTCTGCTCATATTTATAGATACAAAGATAAAGGCATGTCTTAAAGGAAAATGAATGAGTCTTTGTTTGATTCACTCTAAAAATAGCTTTAAATACTTGGCATAGATCTATTTAATTAAATTATGAAACATAACATTTCGCCCACTGGTTTTACTATCCGAGTACCAAATGCAAATATCCTTTATGAAAAACATTTCTTTCTTCTCTCTCTTGCATTTCATGCAAGGAAGAAAAAAGATGCCAGTGAGTACAAAAAGCACTTAAATCTCATATGAAAATAGAAAATATTACAAGTGTGCATAATTACTTCATGTTGCACATAACCTGCAGTACAAAAATTCAAACGACGCAATGTTCAAGTGTTCCTGACATGCCAATTGTTGGGGCTCGCGGGGTCAGAAAAGGTCATGGGGGCAGTTTAGTTGCGAGGCCAACGCTGGAGCCTCCGGCCTCGGGCGGGAGCTGGAGGGGAGATGTAGTGCTAGCGGTGGGCTCCTAGCGCGTCCTCGCTCTGATGCTGAACGTGGCCTGGTCACCAAAGTTCAGGGTTCGCTAGCAGGGTTCGCTAGCAGGGGTTGCTGCTTTAGTGACTCGTGTCTGATCGTGTGAAATTCACAGTTTTGACTGATGTTCTGGCTGCTAAACACAAAGAAGCGCAGGAGTGACCCTCAATGCTTCTGGACCTCTGCAGCAGAGGACCAACAGTAAGCTTTCTGTAGACACCTATGGCATGAAACAGTACCCAAGAATTTGGCCCTGCCAGGAGGAGGATGTAATGCACATGTAATAAGGCGACATGATTATTTACAAGACACAGTTGAAATATCAAGACAAAATCTGCGTTGATTAAATGCTACAAGCGTCAAATGCTACATAACAGTTAGGAAGTTTGACAGGTTGGACAGAGGTGGGGTCCAGCAAAGCGCGGATGTCCATCCGTCCCACAGTGCTGTTTTCAAAGAGGCACCAACCTCGACTCTTTCTGACGTCAACGCCATGACTCGCTTGTTGTCAAGGGTTAGCGCTCGCTCTTGCACTCCCGCAGCAACTGTGGCGCACGCGACGGTGCAGGGAGCGTAGGAAACAGCAGAGCAGACGGACAGATGCGTTTAAGCAAGAGGAAGGGCCAAAGAAGGAAAGGGAGGAGGAAAAAAAGAAAAGAAAAAACAATCCCAATTTTATTTCTTTAGGAGAGAACAGTTGTGGGGAGACTGGAAGACAACGCCACGTCTGCCCACCAACACCGGGAACGGAGCCGCCTGTCAACGACCACAAGCAGCAGCGACTGCAGAACACAGGACGTCACAAAGGAAAGTGATGAACCCTCGCACTAAAACAGGCGTGTGATGAAGGCACGCTAAAGCCCTCCCCCCACTGTCACTGGACACATCCAGATGATGGACAGAGATGGACAGATAAGGGTCCATGGGTAAATACAAAATATCTCTGAAAATAGTTAAAATATATCTTTATTTTTATACATTATGCAAACTGAATAACAATCTGATGATAAGAAAAATAAATATCCAGTGAAATGTCTCTGTGCGATACAGATGTAAAAACATAGATGTATATCATGATGTAAAGCGCTGCCATAAACCCTGACGCCCTTCCAGCTCCCTGCAATATCAGCCAACGCCATTAGCCTTCCAGCTAACGCCATTAGCCTGCAATATCAGCCAATGCCACTAGCCTTCCAGCTAACGCCATTAGCCTTCCAGCTAACGCCACATTCACCTGGCACCAGGTCCCACAGGTAGCGCCACCCAACCACTGACCTGTACAGTAATATTGCTCTACTGTTTAGTTAGGTTTGTCCCTTAAGCGTCTAACGTCTTCCTCACGGTTGCCACCCACTAAAATGCTCCCCTTTATTGCTTCCTGTAAATTCAGGAAATGGATTTGTTTTCAGATACATCGGGGTGCGATCGTACACCGTTGAAGGCAACCCTCCCTTTTCTGTCCCTCGCCAGCCATGTCAGGCGCTGCAGAGTGGCTCTTCACTGAAGAGCTCAGGCGGGGCACTATCCCGGAACGGTCGGGAACGGAAAGGCTGCGTGATATCGTCTGAAAACCCAAAACACGTTTGGAGCCAGAGACAGTGATGTCCAGTCCTAAAACAGCTGAGCTAGGGCCTCAGAACGCCACACACGTAGTTTTGGTGTTATTTCAATGCAGCGCACCAGGCTGGTCACAACGAGCCTTCTAAACGTGTTCGGCTGAGCACTGACGCGTACATTCACAGCCTCCACAGCTCACCCGACTGGATGCAGAAAGTTCTCAAATGAGCGCCGTTTGCATAATGTCTGGAAATGAGAAAGCGTCGGGACGGTAGAACAGGACAAGCTGCTACAAGAAGAGCGACCAGAGGATGGGCTTGAGGATGAAGGGCAGGTGGGGCAGGAGGAGAAGGTCTGGTTAAGGGGGTCTGGGGGAGGACCGAGGGCAGGAGCTGCCCCACCTATCGCAGGGGCACCTCCCTTTGGCAGTGGAACAGCACTCGTAAGTCGTCAATGCAGCGCCGTAGGATGAGGGTGTACACAATGCTGCTGTCGGACAGGAAGGCCATATCTGTGTCAAGATGGGATGAAGGCATTCTAGTAGGCAGCCAGGTCACAGTGTTGAAGCAGAAACTCCTCAGATGGAGATGATGTCTCACGCTGTCTCCACTTGGCTGGAATCATCCGCTTCTGGGAGAGAAAGACAGAGGAAACGTTGACGGAGAGCCTGAACGCGCTCCTCCCAGCAGCCACCGCCCAGGACAGCTGCTCCTGGGACCAGGGCCTCACAGCAGGACAAGCTAACTGTCTTCAAGCTGCTGAGTCATGTCTCTGTCATGTTGGGGCAAACATGCACTTCTCACATTGGCTTTGCTTCACAGGCAATTTGGTTATATCACAGATTACCAGATCTCTACTTCTGAGAGAAAAAAGCAAACCAAACACCACTTTGATGTTTCAACTTTGATCACCCTGAAAAATGGGCCGCTGGGTGTGCAGCGGTGTGCAGTTACCTGTCAGAGATGACCCTTGTTGACCTTGCGCCGCTGTCTCCTCAGAGAGCTGCTGTGAAGGGGTGACCTCTTCGTCGTTGTCCTTGTCTCCTTGTGGGGAGGGGCGAGGCTCCTCTGGCGCCTCAGCCTCACCATCTCCCTCCCCAGAGTCGGTACTTCTGATGCTGAGGCGCCTCATGCGGTACATAATGTCCACCTCCCTCATCCTGGCCAGGCGCTCCACAGCCACCCGGCCGGGAGAAATAGCTAGCTTATTCTGCAACATTTCAAGTCGGTGCAAAGTGCCCCTGCCCCTCCTCTCCCCCTCCAAACTAAGGGACAGCCTGCGGTCCAAGTTTGGAGGGACAGAAAGAGGTAGTCTGTCTGGAGGGAACTCTGGTAACCCCGTGTGGTCTCGTCCCAAATGAGTCCATGAACCAAGTCGATGCTCCGGGAAGGAAAGCTGCTTCTTTTCCTGCCCCTGCGTCTCACCAGGCCTTGTAGTCTCCTCCACCTCCTGCTTACAATCCATCTTCTCTGCTAGTCCTGCATCGGTTGGCGCACCAGCAGCGCTGCGTTCCTCTGCAGCTGGAGCATCCGCAGGCTCCGGCCGTTCGCTTTCAGGACAATCGCCTGTGCACAAAGTGTCCACGGAGTCTGCCTGAGCATCCTTTGGTTTGGACCCTGAAGCTGTGGGACTTGGCTTGTTGGGCTCCTCCGATGTTGCACCTTCTGGGCTTTCTAAAGCCACGTGCTGCGGTGGACTTCCATTTTGATTGGTGGAGCTATCTGAGCTGTTTTCCTCGTGAAGCGGAGGCAGCGGGCCTTGCCTCATTTGATTCTCCAGCTCTCGTTTACAGATGGGGCACTCCTCTTCTAGATCAGCACTGATGCTGTTAAGAGCCTCTCCGTCGTTGGCTTTCAAAGCTCCTGCGGCTCCTTTGCTGCCGTCTGCTGGGTCCCGAGACTGCCGCAAAGTCTGGCATATGTCTTCATAATCAGGCGGACTGGTTAGCGTGGAAGCATCCTGCATGGGCTGCCTGTCCGCCCACGGCACCTCAGCTGCCGTGGTGTGCGTCGTTGGACTGAAGTCGCTCAGAGGCGTCTCGATAGGCTCGTCGGGCAGATCCAGTTTCACTGTCCTGCCGTCGTTGCTACGGCGACGTGAAACATGTGCAACCACTCTGTATTCCCTAAAGCCCGTCTCCCGGGGTGGGACAGGCAACTCCTCCCGAAGTTGCTTACTGAATGTTACCGATTTGGTTGCGGGTCTTGAAAAAGCGCTCTTTACTTCCCTGTACTCGGGGTCGACCGACCAGCTCACGGCACTGCGCCGGAGGCTGCTGGGCTTGTTCAGAGGCTGCGATGTCAGGCGAATTTTAATGCGCTCGGGGATCTGCACCGAACCATTGGTGACCTTATTGCTGGCAGTGCCTAACTCCAGGATGTCTTTATAGGCCTCGTTGAGGTCTTCTATGCACTTATCAACACTGGGCTGTTTGCTGTCCTGGTGTTGCTGCTGATCCTGGACTTCTTTCTTGATGGTCTCCAGCTCTTTGACGGCGTCCCACGGCCGTTGGCTGGCTGGCTTCAGCAGCAACTGTTCCAGTGCCTCTTTCCCACTGCCTGCTGCTGGTTTGGGTTCCTCTGTGTTTCCTGAGGGGCTTACTGCTGGCTGCTGAGCTGTGCTCTTGTTCAGCTGGTTGATGAAGGTGGATGTCAGCGAAAAGGCGCTGTTGCTTGAAAGCTTCAAGCTCTTCACTCCCTTGATCGGGAAACTGAATGCTGTTCCCACCGCGCCACTCTTGTCAGGAGGAACTTCACTGCTGGGAGCTCCGGGATCTTGTGCTTCGGTGTTTTCAGATGCAGGTTTTTCAGCCTCTGGGCTGGTTTGTGTTTCCTGGTCTCTATACTGGTTTGCCGGCCAGGTCCCCAGGAGTTTCATCTCCTTGTAGTGGTTGATCTTAGGGGGTCTGCAGGGTACTTTCTTGAACAGTTTGCTGCTTGCCCTGCTGCTTGCTTTGCTGCTTGCTATGCTACCAGTCAGTGCTTGCAGCTCGGCTTCTGCTGAAGATGTGCTTTGGAGACTTTGGTTCGTTAAATGGCCCGTTTTGTTGTCGCTGGGACTGTCTGCCGGATCTGGGGACTTTTCGTTGTTGTTATTCTGATCGCGGATTATGCCGCTGAGCTGAGGAGTGACCGGGACAGATACTAAACAAAAAATGGTCTCACTAAGTCGCTTTTTAAGATTCTTAGACTTGTCCTTGTCTGGTTGCTCAGGTGCTTCCACTTTTTTTGTGTCTGTCACAGTTTCAGACGCACCCTGGCTAGCCGGCTTGCATGGGGGAGGTGGTGGTTTACCCAGGATAGATGAAGGCAAAAACTGGCTGCGGCTTTGTTCGGCTGCTGCACTCTCACTTTTTTTATTAATTCCTCTGTTACACCACCGAATACTGCCATCGTTGTCATTGAGAGTGACTTTGCGGCTGTCACTGCTAAGCGCTGACCCCTGTTGGGAAGGAAAGGCACTGTCATTCGTCGATTGTCCTAAAATCTTAGCGGATGGGGTCTCTTTGTTGATATTACGTAATTTCTCCGAATCTTTGAGAGAACTTCCGCTCGGCCCTCCTGAGATTTGTTTGACTTTTGGGTCTTCGCTTGATAGCTGACGTGCTTGATTTGCTTGCTCTTCAGAAGGTACCTGTTTTCGATAGGATGCGCCACGATCTCCATAATGTTCGAGCCACGATCCACCTGTCTGTCTGGAAAGCCACCTTCCAGGATCTGAGTTAGGCATCTGCAGGGCTTCAGACTTCCACCGTAGGTTTGCAATTTCATTGCGGTTGACTGAAAGGGCCCTTGGAGGCGGGACTCTCCTGTAAGATGGGGGTGGGATGTAGCCAGGAGGCTCCATTCCAGTCATGGCAGAGTGTTGTGCGTAATAGTCTTGTCTCAGGTCCCCTCCCCTGGGATAAAAGAGGGATCTTTCTTTTTGTTTAGCACCCTGCTCTATAGCAAGCATTTCTGCGCTACCCCTAGTCTGCTGGTGAATCTCATATGATGGAGGCTTCAAGGGCCGGCTGAACCTGGGCTTTGGTAAAAGTGCAACATGGCTGCTCGGCCCAGCATTCCTGCACCAGCGGTCTCTGACGGCCCCGCTATAGATGTATCTGCTGTAGGGCCCCGAGAAGACAGTGCTGTTGATTCTCTGTTGTCGATCAGGTAGACTTGGTCTGCAGGGAACGAGCTCTCTGCCACTGACTCCATCAGGTGATAAAACTCTGGGGAGAGACTGAGACTTTGCCTTCGTTCTGGGGTGGAAAAAACCCTCTGGTGTCCTCAGCCGGTACTGGTCCTGAGCCCATCGGTCACCGTCTCCATCGGATAACTGCCTTCCCAGACCAACGGCTGGCTTCCACTCCTCTGTACCAAGACTTTGGCATTTTCTTTCCTCGGTAACCCTTAGTTGACCAGGAGCGGCATCTAAGTCTCTCAGCCAAGAGAGTTCCTCCCATAGCTGCTGCGCTTGTCTTTCTGCTCTATGCTGCTCGGCGGTCATCAGGGCTTGTGGCCTCCAAGCACCAGCAGAGGCCCTCAGCTCCCTGCCATCAGCATAGTCCAGAAGGATGCTAAAGTCCTGACCTCGCCTCCTCCAGTAGGAAACATCTCTCTCCTCATAGCTTAATGGGTCTGAGTAGGTCAAACTGGGAACATCATAAAACCTGCAAGCACCAAAAAGAAAGAAAAAACAATTAGTCCTTCCCACATCCACGAGTGGATCCACTAGAAACTCCTTGTTTCTGACATAATGAAGCATTCAGACCATCTCAGACTCATTCAGACCAGTCTCTGAAATGTTTAGACCAGTCTCAGGAACATTTAGGCCAGTTCAGACTCATTCTAACCAGTGTCAGGCTCATTCAGACCAGTTTCAGGCACATTTAAACCAGTCTTAGAAACATTTAGACCGGTGTCCGATGCATTCAGACGTCTCAACTTCTTTCATTCTGGTTCTGGTCTTGGGCTCTAGCTTGGCTTCCCAGTGCAACCAGCACCCAGAAGACAGGAATCAGCTTGTTTTAAGTCTCCGAGAAATACATTTATACAAACACATGGAGACAAGCAGACGGGCAGACATGCATGCACCCACACACACACACACAGGCACGCCCGCACACGCGTACATAAACACACGCGCGTGCACACACACACACACACAGGCACGCCCGCACACGCGTACATAAACACACGCGCGTGCACACACACACACACACACACACACACACACACACACACATGCGTGCGCGCACACACACACACACACACACACACACATGCACTTGAGCTGACCTTGAAAGTTGTGTCAGCATAAACATCTGTGATTGATCTGACATCAAAGCAGAGTTCTGCTTTTATCTGACTGGTCATACATGCTTTTAAAATCCTTAAAGGACCTCAAAACATCAAAAATGTGCTAAATGTGAAGACCCAAAGTCAGGTTTAGCCTGTCCTAGACTGCGATTGGAATGTTCTGATGGTTGCTAGGCTGAATTGGCTACATCATAGGCAAAGATATCGTTTCTGAAAGGCCAAAAGTCATCTGAAAT
Source organism: Tetraodon nigroviridis (assembly GCA_000180735.1). Taxonomy (NCBI): domain Eukaryota; kingdom Metazoa; phylum Chordata; class Actinopteri; order Tetraodontiformes; family Tetraodontidae; genus Tetraodon; species Tetraodon nigroviridis. The sequence goes on from CAAE01013763.1 coordinate 86,750, forward strand.
GGCAAGTGAGTGAGAAGCGAGTGGCTGAAAATAGTGCTTTCATGGTGGCGTGATTAGGCAGCACCGTTGGGAGATGATTTTAACGGAGCTCCATGTTTACTTGCTGTGGATGAGCGAATCCAGGAGAAACGTGTATGTCAGAAACCGGCCTGTGGTTTGTGCAACTGGTCCACATGGTCAACCAAAGCATGTTCACATCTCCACTGGAAACGCCCGTTGACCAGATCTATCCAGATGTTCAACAGCCACGCTGCATCTGCGCTGCACCCTGTGCTTTCCAGCGCGTTGGCTCGTGTATGCAGCAAAGTCAGTGGATCATCCTCAGCGGCAGCGGTTGCTGCTGCACGGCTGAGCGGAGCCCCGCTGCGCACACTTGCCCAGCAACATGCTTACATCACAGAGCACGTGCTGGGCGGGATTCAGCGTGCCAGTGTTTACAGCAGAGCGATTACGCGCCTGTCTTCAGGCTGCTCTGCGGCTACGCTTGCTCCTGAAGGCTGCGAAGGCGGAAAAAGGAAGGAGCAAAAAAGAAGGTGAGAGCGCCTCCCCTCAGGCTAACATGTTAGCATGTGCTGCTGCAGCAGCCACTCAGGAGGGATGAAGAGAGGGAAGGAAGGCAGTGTGGCCAGGCGTGTTTCTCAAGCTAAAGACTCCTGTGAGAACGGAGGAGGAAAACACACTCACCCGCTATCTGTGGCCAGAGAATCGCCCAGGGGCTGAGCTTCGCCGAGGATCGCCACAGCAGCTTCCTTCCTGCGCGGGTTCCTCTCCCCCCCTTCAGGGTCGATGTGGGGGTAGGCCTTCAGCAGCGCCTGTCTGCTCCCATAGATGCCCGTGAGAGATGCCCCCCGCTCCACCTCGTAGCCATTCACCGTCCCCCGGCCAGCAGCCCGGTTGTCCACAAGTTCACGCTGACAGTCTGCAGGCCGCCTGTCGTAAGGCGTGGCGGAGGGCGGGCCGCTGCGGGGGAGCTTGTATCCGTGCGAAATGAGCAGGTCTTCCACGCTGTACATGCTGGCGGCGCTCGCGTCTGGCTAGGAGGGCAAAGGTGGAGGCGCCTTATGCACGATGCTGCTGGTGGAAGGCGAAGCCGGGCTGGTCAGCAGGGGCCATCACTGCAGGGGGCCGAGAGTCAGAGCAGAGCGTTTAGGAGACTGCGCTAAACGCGCCGCCGAGAGCGGCACAGCGCTGAAGAGTCCACACCAAAGTTTTACTGTCATTAAAAAAAAAGCATCATTCACAAATGGAAAACAACAGGATAGAAAAAAGGGAGCTGGAGCCAGGTCTGCTGCAACTCTGCACAAGCATGCGCTGCTGCTCCGCGTGCACGTGCTACCATCACATCACTAAACCAAACTTTCTCATCCTTTCTCACATTTTGGTACTTCTACATTTTTTCTGGGGCTAATCAGCCATTTGCCGCGATCCCTCCATCCCGGAGCAGATGCTTCTCTGCTGATGGAGACGAGCCTGGAACCCTGGAACACACCAGCGTGTTGGCGGCTGAGCTCTGTCACATCTCCGTCCCTTTTCCACTGAAGCTCACCCAGCAACTGAGCAGAAACCTAAAAACCTCTTTAAAACCACGTGAAGAACAGAAGCGTAGAAGCTCGCTGTTCTAAACCACGTGGAACTAACGAAGCATTCACATCACCAAGATTCAAAGATTTTAGCTTGTTTTAACCTGATCCAGTTTCAGTGGAAACTCAGTTTCTCTGGACCTTGAGATGACCTTCTGGTTGCTCCCTCAGCCTTTCTCCTGGCCTGGAAGCGGGTTCCACACTCCAGACAGAAGCTGGAGGGTCCCAGAAGACTCGCTGTGGGTTTGTGGACAGAAACTAGCAAAACAGCATCCAGAACCAGCACGATGGAGAGGAGGAGAGCAGATCTGGGCCCCGTACAAGCCTGGACTCCACCAGGAGGAGGAACGAGCTGGGACACACCCTGTGCTTCCTGGGAGACGGGGTGTGGCTGTTGGGCGTGTTGCTGCTGGGGTTGTTATTGGGGTTGTTATTGGGGTTGTTGTTGCTGCTTTCAGAACAACCTCTGTGTCTAACTTTGGGGTACTTTGGTGCCGCAGCCAGTCCAACCGGGCACCACCAGGCTGTAACAGGCTGCATGCGCAGGTAATGGCCAGAGCAGGCGGCAGCAGCAGCAGCAGCAGCAGCAGCCTGGCTGCCGCCTGTCTTCCCACATCCTACCTAGTGACAGGAAACAGAGCTGATGCTGCCCCACCTCCAGCACAACTCCGACATTTAGCGCACCTTGTGGTCCCCCCCCCCCCCCCCCCTCCCTTGTGACAGCTCCAGTAGCGTTTTGCTGTACCATGCAGAATCTGCGTCCTCTCAGCTCCTCTGCTACATGGCGATGAAGCTTTCTCGCTTCCCCT